>JAGVSP010002951.1:0-45482 GCA_022494985.1 Micrasema minimum | reverse complement strand
TTTTTTTTTGTTAAAAAAAGGGGGAAAAACAATTGAACATTTTTTCCCAGTTCCCCACCCCTCATGAAAAGATGGGATACTCCTGACTCCGACATGGTTACGCTTACAAAAAAGTATTTTATCTATCATGCTGAGTAATGGTTTGTGTCCCGGGTAGATGGCTGTTAGTTCCACCCCTGCGATGATGATAACGGGTCGCGACCACTCGGCCAGCGACGCTCCTCCAGTACTCTCTCTGACGCAGATAGAAGATCTCATGGAAGATGACTCACATATCCCCGTACAAGGTAGGTCAACTGTAGATCAACGTATCACTAAAATGTCAACTGAATGTCTATGACGAACGTCCCTTTTTCGGTTGGCTCTCCTGTTTTAGTTCCCACTTCTGACCATAGTGGCGCTGCACGCTGCAATGGCGCTGTTTGGAGTTGAGAATGGTGCATAAAACACTAAATTAGTTGATGTATCTTGATTTTTATACTATTCTTTTAGTGTTAAGTTTGCTGGATTAGTACGCTAGTGGGTCTGTGGATGTACTAACTTTCATCAGCCGTACCGTCACTTAATGTTATAGAGATTAATCTCAGTGTCAAGAAGCCTCACACAAATTACTCTCGTGATGAAAGAAATTTCATTTCTCGGTCACTGAGTTAAACATCCTCTATACTTCAAATTGAGTGTTGAGTGCACAGAAAGAATGAAAACGGTAACTTACAGTTTTCGTGAACCTTTATTTCACAGAAGTTATTACAAAAGGAAATACTTAACTACTAAACTTAAGATTACAAACTATGCCTGAAATGGATTATGTAGATAAAATGAATTTAAATTGAAACGCAATTTGGCGGCGATGTTATTGTGCAAAATTTGCGGAGGTTGGTTGGTTGTCCGCGTCCTGTGACGCGCCGCGTGACGTATTACTTCCGCTACATCTGTTTTGTGGACCTCGGGAGATTTGTTACCCTGGTGGTTATGGGTTTTATGTGGGTGCACAGAAAGAGAGAATATGAAAGATACTAACAGTTTTACAGTACACATTTATTACACAGAATTTAGAAGCTAATACAATGAAAATTCAACTAATTAGTTAAGTTCATTGCATTTTAATCTAATTAAACTACGATTAAAAATGAATGATGGAAAAGAAAAATTAATCTAGTTTGCCACAATTTGGCGGAAAGGAATGCTCATGAAAAAAACGAAGTCTTGTCACGCAGAAGGTCAAAATATTTCTCGATGTTGTCCCGAGCGTTATGTTTCGGTGCCCTCTCGGACTCGTCCGTTCGTCTCGCGTCGCCCGGCGTGACAGGTATTTCTTCAGCCACAACTGTTTCTTATTTTTTTAATAATTTATTTATCTCCTCTAACAATAAAAATATCAAAAAAATAAGTCGATGCAAACACGCATCTAGTCGATATCTAAAATATGTGAAAAAATCATTGCTCTAATGTTAAATTCCTGGGAGAAAAATCGAGGAATACGTTTGAATGAGAAGCCGGCCGCGAGTCTTGTGGTGTGGTATGCTCTTAATGTCTAAATATCTTGATTGCTATACCTAGTAATATTTAAACCTAATAAAATTACAATATATCCAGGAGACCCCATGCTGTGCTCCTCTGCATCAGGCCGCCTGTGCCTCGGAGACGATGGCGACCAGCAGAGCGGGCATGGGCTCCATGTTGGCTGACGACAGCACCGCCATGCTGGGCATCAACTCTTCCACAGGTAACTTCCATCACCCGGCAGAACATGTCTCAAGCTGGTAGGTGATGTGGAACCTCTCATAACGAGCATAATTCGTTCCAGAATCTTACTCGTTAAGCGAAACATTTTTTCCCATAGAAATCAATGTAAAATACGATAAAGCGTTCCATGCCGAAAGAATATTCAATTTTTTTATAAAATTACTTAAGGAGTGTAACAACTTGTCATCCGGTCGTTTCGGCTGGCTAGGCCATATACTACGTATGCCTCCCGAGACCCGCCACCACGCTTGCCTATTTTACAAGGCATCAGGTTTCTCGGCGTCCTGGTCGTCCACTGTTGACAATTCGTCGGCAGTTTGCGTCTGAGCTGCGGGACGTGGACTAGACTCGGGAGGATGCACGGGAGCTGGCGGCCGATCGCTTGGCCTGGAGGCAGTTTGTGGATTCCATATGCTCCGCATAGGGAGCGGATATGGCATGATGATGATGATGATGTAACAACTTGGAATAAAAAAAACGTAAATAAAAATATGAATTTTATAACATTTTATAATGAATCCATTTTATCTAGAAAACTGTCTAAAGACATTTGTTTTCAGATATTATTGATATCCCAACAGAGACAGAGAAACTCTGGAAAAACGAATGTGGGTTATCTAGGCGTTTACAGGGCTTATGACCTGTCATTGGCTGGATTAAGTGTCACCCATCTCATCAGATTTTTTATTTTATTTTTTTTATTTATTTAAAACATATTGCAAAGTACAATGATTAAAATTCTTAAATTAGTCCTCACGTGGGGTAACCAGTGCCGAGGACTAATTTTACAATTTTTATTTGTGACAAAGGTTCAGTTTAACGCTCATCACCGGGGATGAGTATAACACCAGAATTAAAAAATAATTTTAAAGACATTCAATAGATCTAAGACATGTAATCAGAACAGCATAATTGTACAAAGGATTCAAAAGGTATAATGAACTACCGGAGACCGTCAAAACAAATAAACGATTAAATGAATTCAGAAGCAAGCTATAGTAAAATACTAATATAATAATAAATATTTATGTAATATATTAGCTGTAAGAATTTTTTTTCATAGCTAAATAAAAATGTACAAACAAACAAACAAACAAACAAACAAAACAAAATAAATGTTGTGAAAAACGTACTTGCCCTTTCCCTGTAACTCGTTATAGCGTCTTTTTAAGGGAGCAACTTTTACAACTTTTTTTTGCTCTTTCTGTTAAATCTATGTTTGATTGTTGTCAACTAACAAATTTAATTAGTATACGAGTGCCTGGTCGAGTTACCCGTAGTAATGCACTATTTTACTGTAGCCAATCATCGACCAATTACAGTGCTCACCGATACGAAGAATGCACGCACTGGCCAACAAATATTACTTACAAATATTGATGTTTTCAACACAATATCTAGTGCATTTTACGGAACAGTGTCTGTATGCCATCTCTGGCGGTTAATGAATAGACTAGTAACTACTGTGTAATCATTTATAAATATCTATGTAAATGCCCTATGGACGTAAAAACAATTAAAATTAATTAATTGATAAAAATAATACGATTAATTTTCGGGTGGTGTCTGTTCCCAGGCGGCAGTTCCATGATGGACCTCCCGTCAGCGCAGCGCTCCCTGCCCTCGCTAGGGCTGCTGGGGCCCCCCGACCTGCTGGCCTCCTCCAGCCTGCTGGGTCCCTCCGGCCTGACGCGCGCGCGCTCCACCCACATCAGCGACTGCTTCTCCGACAGCGACATGGAGTAGCCCGCTCCCCTTCTACCAGTGGGGTGTGAAAACTCTGATAGCAAAATACTTAATCGATTTTTACTATAGATTTTGCAAATTGAGCTAATGTGGAGCAACATCTTTACATAATCATAATTGTGTTCTGAGATAATGTAAGAGTTTTACATTTACCAATACAGGGAGTAACAAAACTTGATGTACAAGCAGAAAACTAGTGAATCTACGTATATATTTTTTTTATTTAACCCTTAGTTTTCGAGAAAATCGAGTACAAAGTTGATTTCTTTTTTCGAATTTTTTTTTGCAAATTGTTATCAAATATCAAGTATTTACTCAAATTAATATTAATCCATAAAGAAAACAAAATTAAAAAATGCGTTTTATAAGAAATGGAGCAATTTTACTTAATCTGGCATACTTTTTTTTTCAAGCTCAGATTAAAAAATCATATAACACAATCATCTCCAAATACGATGTAGATTCACCAGTTTTCCGCTTGTACATCGAGTTTTGTTACACCCTGTATAACTCCTATATATGATTATGAAAAAATTATCTCCATTTTCGCTGGCGAAAGCAAGCCCCTACATGTCATCTAGTGAACATTCTTACAGTCCCAGTAAATAACACAAACCACAGACATTTTAAAATGCTGCCGTCTGTATATGACATCAAAACAATATTTGGTGTGCATATACACCGTGTTTCACGATGTGACCGCGAAACTCCGGAGGATTGTTAATGGTATTTCTTAGAAAAAAAATTCAAAAAAAGTTTTTTGATCGGAGCGTTTCTAATCATGAATTTTTTAAAAGTATTAATAAAAATCGACGGCGTGTAATACTGGCTTCCGGATATTTCAAAAAGTGTTAGTGGTGGCGGTGTCGCGGGTGGCGGGGAGGCGGTGAGCCCACTTCGGTCATCTTTCAAAATTTGTGATTTCAAATCTTTTATCTGTGGTTAAAATCGATTTTGATTAAAATACGAGCTAGTATTACATGCGTGAAATTTTTATTTATATATTTAATTTTTTATTTTTAGAAATTAGAATTGAGCTGTTTGAAGAACTTTATTAGGATTTTTTTTCTCAGAATACAATGATTAATCACCTTCCAGAGTTTCGCGGGTCTCATCGTGAAACACGGTGTATATCGATGGTGGAAAGGAAAATTTTACTAAATGACTAATATGTGCAGAGGAAAACTGATACCAAGTGACATAATATTATCATGTTAAATATGTGCGTAGATTTTCACGGTCGTTGTTATTTCTATATTTGTTGTTTTTTGGGATTATCCGTGTTGTGTTTTTTCTCCCTCTTCCGACGTTTCGGCCACCGTTGCAGGCGCCATCTTTAGGGTGAAGTATCTACTGTGAAGTGAACGGTGGCCGAAAACGTCGCAACACTGGGCGACCGAAAACGTGCACATGGCGCGAGTCTAAGGAACGAGCGACTTCGGTCCGAAAACATGAAAGTACTAATCTGATATTAAATGATAATTGATTATTAAAAAAACGACTATATTTTTTAATGAAAATGGCACTTTTTAAATTTTTTTAACATCCGGAACCTTACTGAACTGAGCTCCAAAGTTACTGCTTCAAGCGGGTTGAGAAAAAAATGCAGAAAAAAGACCAATGTTCAACGATTTTTAGCATTTTTCCCAAGTATTAAGAGAAATATTTTATAAATATATACATTATTAACTATGTATTTTTTAACATATATAAAATATGTAAAATAGTTTGTTTTACTGATCAATTAAAATTTAAACAAATAAAAAATGAACACATGTAAAAAAAAAAAAAATTCAATTCAAACCCTCAATATAGTACAATCGACGCATCTCGTACGAGTAACCATAAAATGCCAAATAAAAGCACGAACATTTAAATTTATATATTTAAAAAAAAAATTAGCCGGGAAAAAGCCGGCCGAAGTTTTTTTTTTTCTATATTTTTAGTTTTAGACACTCCTACTCTTTCCTAATGGAAAGCGCGCGTAGATGAACTTATAGAATTGTCATTAAATTAAAAAAATAATTTTAAAATAACTACTACCCACTACCACTTTCCCTTATCTAAACTCATATAATGCATAGGGCACTGCATTGGTACACCAAGTGCAGTGAATCTTGATAATTTGTAAAATAAGATAGATTTAAAATAAAACAATGTGGGATAGAATACCAATACTTCATAAATACTGTGACTAATAAAAAGCTAGTAAAAAAGCATTTTAAATGTAACTTAAATCGAGTCTTTAAAAACAAACCTCTAAAACATTGTATTCAAGTGCCTATACATACTTTCAATAAGAAATTAAATTACATATTTTCAAGCAATATGTTGATTGTGTTTGACTTGTAACGTTTTAGGTTTTAAAATGTTGTAAGAACCTACTTATTTCATATACCACAAAAATATTATTATAAAATTATTAAATATTACTTTTTTTACTGTCCCTCATCCGCACCTAATGGTGCAATAGGGCGCTTCGTATCGGTACACCAAGTGCAGTGTATATTGATCATTATATTACATGAAGGTAAGGTGATCAGCCTTACCACAAATGAAATATTAATATAAAAATCACATGCGAATTATTATATTGTAAGTGTTGACCCCCTACGGCAATCGACACCGCGGACCTCGTTACAGGTAGCTAAACGCGCTACCACTGTGCTACGGGGTGGACTATTGAAACTAATAATAAATTATTATTTACCAATTATTCTATTCAACTTACTCACCATTAATTAAATTAATTAAGTTATTACTTCTTTTCACAATTTACCTACTTACCTTAGTTACTCAGATTTTTAGTATCTATATTTTTCTGACTCTACGGTGCTTATTATGAAAATTTTTAAAAAGGTCTTTCAGTTTTCATAGTAATTTATTTTTGTTATTATATCAACGCTTTTTAAATAATAATTGTTTCGGACTGGAATAGCACGACGAACTTTGAAATGTTTATTTGAATATTAAACAATAGTTTTTTTTTAAGTATTGACACAAAATAGTCTTATTAAAGAAGATTGTATTTATTTATATCAATCTTAAAATATAATTTTGTGTTCTTTTATGTTCAAAGAGGGTTAAAAAAATAAAAGACAACTTAATTTTTTTTAAAATATATTTCTACATTAAAGAAGCAATATTTTTAAAATAAATTTTGTTTTTGATAATTTTTGCTTAGTCAATTTTTCCTTTCTTTCTTTCCATTGTCGATATAAATACATAGCGCGTAATTTGAACAGATTTGCAGAAAAACAGATAATGGCAGTTACTTTACATAGGAGCTCAAGGTATTATTTTTCATGTATGAAATTTTCGAAGTTACAAGTGGAAAAAAATGACTTGTTTCAATGACTTTCTTAAGCGACGATGTTTTTTTGACTTTGTTACAACAAAAAGATGTTTATTAAATAGTTCATTTGAGAGTAGCATTAATGCTTCGATTGAATATAACATTTTTAATCATCAGAATAAAAGATATAAAAATAAATTAAAAATATTTGTCGAAATACTTTCGTAAAAAATACATATTTTGAAAATTTAAGCTTTATCGCGCGATTTCACATAAATAATTTTAAAATACGTCCACAAATGCATAGATAAATTTTCTTAAATCTGTAAAAAAATATATATTTTGATATGATCTATACAAAAAAATATTAAAATAAAATTATATATTTTTTTGACATTTTTTTACATGTCCAAAACGCTGTGAAATCTATTTTTTATATTAAATTGTTTGTCGTAAATTATACCATACAAATAATTGTCTTCCAAACGAAATAATAACAATACAATATCGGCTATACATATATTGTAAAATTGCCTCTAAAGCAATATTTTGAATTTTTATAGAGATAATTTAGTTAAGAGATGTACTTATAAAAAAAACTAAATAACTATTATTTATGTACCTAAAGATAAAAGATTGTAAATATATCATAGTGATAATTCAATGTTAAGTTTTTATTTTTGTAAATAGATTATTATTTAATGTTATATTAGTTTTAAATTTGATAAAGGTGCTATAGTAGAATAATGTAAATATGGTTTAGTTAAGACAGTGATAGCTCAATAGAAACGAAGAAGACATACGTATATATCAAGCGAATATGGAAGTTTATACATGGAGTAACAAACTCGTAGTATAACCTGAAAACTGGTGAATCTACATCATACTTGGAGTAGAATTTGCTTTGAATATGAGATTTAAAAATAAAATTTTTTGCAAAAGCTTTCAAAAGTACTTATCGTATTCGATTTTTGCTTTTGTTTTCTTTATGAATAGCGTCACAGTCTCTGAGTCCGTCTAATCCGTCACGACTTGATTCCTATTTTCAAGCACAAGCCGCTTAGATTTCATTGAAAATAGTATTTATAAATTGAAATATGAGCAAATATCGTAAGATTGCATATAATTATTTTTGAATATTAAATATTAAAAAATAATTATTAACACGGCGTGTTAAGCGACCGCTTAACCCAGCCAATTCTATAAATTTAAAAGATAAATATCAGAAAGAAAGTAAAAATCATGAAAATCAAAAAAGTCATAAAGATGATTTATAAAGCGCTATTTTGGCGAGAAATCACCTCAAGAGCGCTGTACGACAAAGAGGCTAGATCACAACACGTCTCGCAGCTACCAAGCGCATAGACGGTTAGGATTCCATCTTATCTTATCAGCCGGTAAAGATCCACTGCTGGACATAAGCCTCTCTCTCCCTGCCGCCTCCACTCCTCCCGATCCTGCGCCAGTGTGTCTCCACGCCAGGACACGTTTCGTCCATCTATCGTCCGTCATTCTGGCTTTGTGACCCGCCCATGTCAACTCTGTTAATGCCTGAGGGCCCTAACCACTAGCCACGCTTGCCTATTTCACAAGGCATCAGGTTCTCGGCCTCCGCTGTCGACAATTCGTCGGCAGTTTGCGTCAGAGCCGCGGGACGTGGGAGGATCGCTTGGCTTGCAGGCAGTTGGTGGAATCCATATGCTCCACGTAGGGGGCGGATATAGTATGATGATGATGATAAACTGCCTAGTATGCATATGTCTTCTTCGTTTTGTAGAGGTATTGCTTTCTAAATTGAAAGATAATCCTTCCAGGATAAAATCCAGTATTTATTAACAAAGATTGGGAAAGGTGTTTTACCACCAATATACTTCTTACTAAGTAAGCAATAAATTTTAATACAGTTTTCAAAATTATGTGAAATCGTTATTACAAAATATAATTTAATAGAAAAATCCGTAAAAGAATGTTCCTTTTAGCAATAAAAAACTAACAAATTACTCATTTATGCTTCTCAGTATGAAGAAAAAAGTGCCTCTAAATCCGTTATATTTTGGAAATGAAATGATTTTTTTTAAAACATTTTTTTAATGCAGAAAAATAAAGCAAAAAATCACAAGACTATTGGTGCAAACCGTTTGTCAATAGAATAATTAATAAGAGAGATACAGTCATTTAAAGTTACGAAATACAATAGTGATAGTTAACGCCACCAATCGCATTTCTTACAAAACCCAAAATTAAATTTTCATATCTCGCTTATATCCGATTCACACAAACGGATTGCACGGATGATTATGTGTTTTTTTGTTTTATTTGTCTGCATTCACTGATAATTTCAGGGCTATTCAAAACTCATCCACCTACCAAAAATAGCAAAACAACATCTATATAAAATATTTGAATGTGTATGCAATATTTTATAATTATTACAGATTTATGTGTAAAAAAAATTGTTCAAATTAATCATTATTTATAATAAACTTATTTGTTAAATTATTATCATAGTTCTTCCAATTGCTAATTTTAAATGTTAACATTTAATTTATTGTTACGAAATTAGTTTACTCGGATAATGGTTCTCAAAAATAAATTATAGTATTTATTTTTAAGCAATAAATTGTATGTAATTATTATTATTGTAAAATTTCTCTTCAATATTTATTCAAACGAAGTTATTTTCAAAAGAACTGTTGATATTTTTGAAAACTTAATTACAAAATAAAATGTGTATTTTATTACAGTGATAGATGTTTAATACAATCTTCAATAATTATTTCAATTTGATTCTGTACTAATTTTTTAAATATATGAATTCACTTACTTAGAAAATTGTATGTATTTTGGGATTAAAATTTTTATCATTTTATGTTTCGCATATACACCGTACAACAAAACTTGGATGTACAAGCGACAAACCGGTGAATCTTCATCATTTTTGGGTTCGACTTTCAACAATATATTTTTTAAATTTGATCCATAGTTTTCGTTTCGGCTGGCTAGGCCATATACTACGTATGCCTCCCGAGAGCCGCCACCATGCTTGCCTATTTTACAAGGCATCAGGTTCCTCGGCGTCCTGGTCGTCTGCTGTTGACAATTCGTCGGCAGTTTGCGTCAGAGCTGCGGGACGTGGACTTGGCTTGGGAGGATGCACGGGACCTGGCGGCCGATCGCTTGGCCTGGAGGCAGTTTGTGGATTCCATATGATCCAGATATGGTATGATGATGATGATGATGATTTCGAGAAAATTAGATTTTTTTTTCAAGTAATATTTACAAATTGTTAGTCAAATATAATTTGTTTAATAAAATTTGATTTAATATTCGTAAAGAAAACAAAGCAAAAATGGAATTTAAATAGGAATTTGTGCAATTTTACTTAAGAAATTATTTTTTTTAAAGCACAGAAACAAGAGTCATACTAAACGTTCAACTCCAAATATGATGTAGATTCACCAGTTTTCGGGTTGTACTTCGAGTTTCGTTACTGCGTAGAATAATTTGACAATTTATAGTTATAGTGAAAACCATGAATAATCTATCTAATCTAAATACTATAAAAAATGTATGGTTTCATGTGTTTTTACTATAAACAGACACAAAATTATCTGCGAATACAGAAAAATAAGATGAAAAATCACAAAACCATCCGTGCAATCCGTTTGTAAATCAGATAATTAATAACCTAAAGTTTTGGGTTTCGTAAAAATTTATTACGGTGACGTCATCAATTGCATTTCTAACTTTATTAAAACTTTAAATTATCGAATGTCGCTCATTAATTATCCGATTCCCAAACGAATTGCAGCAATGGTTTTATTTTATTTTTTGTATTCTCAGAAATTTTTGTGCTATGTTTATTGTCAAATGAAGATTTGTAAAATTATTGTCAAAAGTCGATTATTGTCAAATGTCGATTATTATCAAATGTCGATTTTTGTCAAATGTAAATTATTGTCAAATGTCGATTATTGTCAAATGTCGATTATGGTCAAATGTCGATTATTGTCAAATGTCGATTATTGTCAAATGTTGATTATTGTCAAATGTCGATTATTGTCAAATGTCGATCATTGTCAAATGTCGATTATTGTCAAATGTCGATTATGGTCAAATGGCGATTAGTGTTAAATGTCGATTATTGTCAAATGTCGATTATTGTCAAATGTCGATTATTGTCATATGTCGATTATTGTCAAATGTCGATTATTGTCGAATGTCGATTATTGTCAAATGAAAATGTTGTGCTATATGTTTATTGTCAAATGAAAATTACTTCTACGTGCTACTCATTGAAAGGAGGCTACTGCGCTACTATCTTAATTCGTGATCTCAATCAATTTACGAGTAAAGCCATCCAAAACGTTAATTTTTTTTAAACTTAAATGCTCTGATTAATGGAATCTATCAGATTCTAGTATAAGCTTTCATTAGCATCATTCATAATATTATGCTTTTCGCCATATCCCTTCATAGGTTTTTTTAATAAACTTCACCAAGACTTATTTCACATTTATGACTTTCAGCTCAAGCGAAGACCCAAAATACATGATTTTTTTATTGTTTTGATTATTGTGTTCGTTTGAATAAAATATTGTTTAGAATTTTAATATAATTTAACTAGGTCCTCCTCGGCGCTCTCTGCCGGGAGCAATAATTATTGTATAATAGTGCCTAGAAACAAAAAAGTGCCTTTAGAAAAATTGTAATAAAAGTAATTTTAAGAAATAATGTACAATTAGCAAATCGGAATGTTGAAATCTAGTCTAGAATGAATTGTATTATCATCAAGCCATTGCCTAATAATCTGTGTGTAACCGAAAGTTATCAAAACTATTGTCATTTATATTTATATTCGATGTCAGAAGAAGCAACCAGTTACCCAAATATTACACAAAATATTAAAGCTTTTATATGTGTTTTATTTCCATCCACTCGTATTTAATAAAAAAAAGTTTTTTTTTTTCATTTTTTATATCTACAGAGATGAGGTAGAATTCTTTCAAAATCAAGGAATATGGATATTCGAGCGTTTACAGGGCTTATGACCTGTCATTGGCTGGGTTAAGTGGCCACTTTATGTACTACAACATTCCCCATCCGGTATATATGTTACGAATCGAGAATCATCAACCAGCGCGTTAAAAGCTCCATCTATGCATTGATATTGAAGTTAAGTATTTATTAGCAAATTACTTCCTTTTTTTACAAAGACTCTGACCGAGTTAAATTAATTACCAGTAATCGCCTGCAGATGACTGCAAGTTATTTTACTTATATTTAGACCAGGAATTTTATACAACATTTTGAGCGTGATCAAATACTTGTACACAAATCTGGATTTATCCCAAGACGGGAGTAGGTATATATTTTATTTTTTCATTAGTTTTTTTAAACTTTTATACGATTGGGTAAGCACCTTCAAGTTAAAATGATAAATTAATATCTGGTTGAAAAATTCGTTTACAAAGCTAACCGTGGTCTATCATTTCGATCTTCTCAGAAGTCACACTGTCCATTCCTTGTCGTTTTCTGTCCAAGGTGCCAGACTCTGGAACGAACTATCCCTTTCAGTAAAAAATACTCCCTTACAGTAAATATTAGTACTTTAATTTCCCTTAATATATTTTCCCCTCTCCTCCTAGATCCTCTCCCCTCCTATTTCCTGAACTCCTTCCCTGATCTCACTTCCCATTGTTTTGGTACTAAACATCACTGTACTAAACATTGGTTAGTTGGAAAATCTGGAAAACTTGCATGGCCGCCAAAAAAGTTAAAAAATAAAATACGCATAAAAACGCTTCGAAAGAAGCCAAATTTTCTACCGGTCGAAGGTAACGTTCTCCCGAGCTATGGGCACGCGTAACAGTCATGCACGTGTCGTAATCGATAAGAAAACGATGATCATATGGGGAGTTTTCCCTGCCGGAGGCTTGTATGACTCCTGTCAAACTTCGGACTCTCTCCCTCTCATACGGAGAAAAGTGCGAGAGGAAGAGGAACAAACGCCCTTAGGTGAATGATAGAGGTTCGATTTTTTTAAAAGTTGCAGCTTAGTTAAACAGCGTACCTACTTTGAATAAAAGAAAAAAGTGTCAACTTCCAATTTTTGTAATTAAAAAATATCCTCTCTTTTTAAGATTCCAAACAAGATATAGGTACATAAATATAAATATTTGGTCCTTACATATGAAATTGGCGTTTTGCCGTACTGGCAACTTTGATCTCAAATATCTTCTCTTTGGTTAGGAATTCCAATTCAAATTTATACAGCTATTTACTCAAGTATTTGTGTTTCGAAAATTATGATTCATTTGTTTTTTCTTCAATTGTTTTTTTTCTTTGCGTCACTCAGTTTACAAAATGGAAAACTGTGAAATATCGCGTTATTTACGAGTACGAGTTCCACCGTGGCACCAGTGCTGCAGAAACGGCTCGAAGAATTAATGATGTGTATGGGCGACGCACAAGGGGCAGGAGACATCAATATACGATCAAAAGTCTAATACACACATTCCCATTCCATACACACATAATACACAGATTACCAATCTAAATAACTAGACCATACATTGTAGACAGATTATTAGCGTAAACCCTTTACAAAAAAGTAAATAAACAAAGTTTTTATTTGACATAAGAGATAGCAATAATCTTTTTAGATTTTAGGTAAACTCAGTAATGCACAAATCTAAGTTTATTTACATGGATTATTGTTTGTTCTCTTTACTAAACAAGCAAAAACTGCTTTAATCCGGAAATATATCTCACACGGATAATATAATTAATGTGACTTATATTACTCTGATAAACTTCAACTACGACTTAACGTGCAACTACACGTGAGAGATGGGTTACACGGGTCGTAAGATTGTTTTTTTTTTACTATGCTCCTTTTATACAGGACAGAAAAATGTACATATCTTTATATATATAGTTAAAATCATATTTTGTTAAGTTTGCATTTAAAAATTTGTTTTATTGAAGTTTTAACTCACTTTTATGTACAATTTATATCTAGTATCTTATGCTTGCCTATTTTACAAGGCATCAGGTTCTCAGCGTCCTGGTCGTCCACTGTTGACAATTCGGCAGTTTGCGACAGAGCTGCGGGACGTGGACTTGACTTGAAAGGATGCACGGGAGCTGGCGGCCGATCGCTTGGCCTGGAGGCAGTTTGTGGAATCCATATGCTCCAGATATGGCATGATGATGATGATATGATGGCAGCCTCCGTAGCGTAATGACTAAGACGCTGGACTCACGATACGGAGTTTCCGGGTTCAATTCCCGGTGAGAACACCAAAAATAAAAAGTCATTTTCCCTCAAGCTGGGTGTTTGTGGACGTTATTCCCCTCTGTAATTGAGCCTCCTTGCCTGTTGAGGTGGGTAGTAAAAAAAAAATTAAAAGATATTTACATATTTTTTTTTACCTAAGTTTACTCCCATGTGAAAACCTTTCAATGCTTTATTCTGTTGGTTTTGATGTTTTCTAAAATGATTTGTAAAACTGCTGGTTTTTCTCTTAATAAAAAAAATCTAAATAATTATTAAAAAATGTAATTAGTGCAAAAAAATATATATTACAAAATAATAATTATGTCCATGGTTACCGATCTCGTAATTATTTTAAGCTACTTAAATAAAATTATTCATATTCTAAGCATTAGTAACTTTGTTTTCTAATACTCTAATATGAGTGAGTGGTTTTATATTGTTTTTAACTATCAGGATTTTAAATCTCTACCAGGCAAACCAAACAATGAGAAGGGTGTCTGAATTAAAAAAATAAAATTAAAAAATTGTGCCGGATTACATATAGTATATAGGAGCAATAAATGTACCAGGCAAAACATTAATTTTTGTTTTTTTTTTTAAATTTAGTAATATTTTGTATAATTATTGTGTTATTAAGCTTTGTAAATTCGCATAATATATTAAATAAATAAATTAAAAAAAATTGATATAAAAACATAATAAAATACATTAATCTTTTTCACACAAATATTTTTTACCAGTCAACCTAAATAAATATCGAGGTGGTGTGAGATTTGAAATAAAGAAATAAATACATGCCAAACGATGATAATGTGGTGTTCTAGAAGATTATATTATATCAGGCAAACATAACATTAAGAAGGTGTCTGTAATTTTTAGTGACATCACAATCAAATACTAAATTGAAGACATTTAGCTGATATTTCTATTTAATATGTACAAGGAGAATAAATTTTACCAGGAAAACATAATATTGAGAAGGTGTCTTGAATTTAATATCACGTAAAACATGAGAACTGAAGTGTTTTTTCTGAAATCGTGGAATATTATCTATTCAATAATTATACGGGGCGCCGCATTCAACAGTATGAAAGCTGTCTGGAGATTGGATGTTTACACGGTTAAAACAAAATGCCGCCTTTATAACTCTATGGCTGCGAATCGTGGCAACTAACCAGGGCCAAGAATAGCAGACTCCTGAGTTTTAGTAGTTCTGAGTAGAGCTCTGAATAGAGTTCTGAGTAGAAGAATTTTAGTATGCGTGGTTTGACTTTGTAAGGAACACAAAGGTGAGGCAACGGACCCAGCAACCTTGGTATCTACTGTCATCCGGCGAAGGCGTTTCGGCTGGCTGGGCCATACACTACGTAGGCCTCCTGAGAGCCTTAACCATTAACCATGCTTGCCTATTTTACAAGGCATCGGGTTCTCGGCGTCCTGGTCGTCCACTGTTGACAATTGGTCGGCAGTTTGCGTAAGAGTTGCGGGAGTTTGCCGTCAGATTGAATGGGAGGAAGCACGGGAGCTGGCAGCCGATCGCTTGGCCTGGAGGCAGGTTGTGGATTCCATATGCTCCACATAGGGAGCGGATATGGTATGATGGATTGATGGAAATATCTTCGGGACGATGTCGTGCATCACCCGCCGAAACTTCAATTTTGGCTAGTAGATGAAACTCCACCTTGTAAAACGTAATATTGAGGAGGTGTCTGGCTTAAAATAAACAAAAATAATAAAAAACTGCGCCGATGACATAATTTATAGGGACCCTTTAAGCCCAAAAACTTAACATTGTAAAACAGCATTTCTGTAAATTTTAACGGTTTTGACGTTGTATAGATGACATCCAAACCGTGTGAAAAAATAAGAGATAATCGAGGACTACGATTGTTTGGAGAAACTATCGCAGTCACGTGACATCCATTCGCTCTTAAGACGATCTTCATTGACCTTCATTGATCTTCTTTCCCAGACGAATTGTCTTAAATAACTAGTTGTTACGATAGTCCAGTTAAGACTAAGTCGTAGAGTTATTAGTAGAAGCCAAAGGAAATAATTAGACACAATTAATTTTTAGACATTCAATTAAAACGTTTGCGTTCTTTCAATTATTACTATCAACACAAATGTGGTACCAAAACTCTAGTTGATAAAGTATGACTATAATTTCTTCAATTTTTTTATTAAATATATTTTTTGTATTGTCAATAACACGCACGAGATGAGACAAAGAGATGATCAGATTCACTGCACTTGGTTAACCAATGCAGTGCCCTATGCACCATTGGGTGTGGATAAAGGAAAGAAGAAAGTATAAACAAAACCAAATCCATCAAAATTTAGTAAAACAAGCGGAATTTAAAACAAACGGATTTTTTTTCTTCTTTTACATTTTGTCCGTCTCGTAATGCGGCGCGGTTGTGCGTTTTGCTGCCATGCATAAGACGCGGGTTCGATTCCCGACGGGGGTCAATATGTAATATTTTTTTCAATGTGATTTTCATTTCATTTCATATGTGATACCTCGGACTGGCGCTGAAGCGTAAAGAGATGAATCTTGCCTTCATGCAACAAATTATCAAGATTCACTGTATTTGGTGTGCCAAAGCAGTGCCCCTATGCACCATTGGGTGCGTAAAAGTGAAAGTAGTAGTATGTTTTTTACATTTATTTATTGGATATCATGAAAAGGACAATATATTACGTGTAATGTTTTTAATTGGAAACCAACACAGCATGTATGTATGTAAATAGCACTAACATTTTTTTTCGTATCTACTGAATTAAAAAACTTTTTATTGTTGCTGCCTTTTTCTACTCAAGTCTTTTTTTCGTAATCTCTTCATTCCCATTTAACAAAATTAAACATGGTCATCCTACACTTTGACGTAGAAGATGGCCGAAGACAATATCGGCAATTGGCTCGCTGATTGAAGTGTGCCGTTTTTAAAACTTGAATATGTTTATTGCAAATTTTACTACATTGAATATTATTTATTGCAATGTGTATATACATTAATTGAAAATACCTACATATATTAACAATCAGGAACGACTTATGTGACTGGCCATTACTTACTACAGAAAAAAATAAACGAAAAATTTCCGATCTTTTTGATTGGTACTATTACCGCACTACCCCTTATGGTCACATGTGCAGGAGGGCACTGCATTGGTGTACCAAGTGCAGTGTAATTTGATCATTTTTATTAGGTACATGATGGTAAGCAGACGCGTCAGAACCAGTCTAAGTTATCACACATGAAATATTAATATGAAAATCACATGTAAATAAATATTTTCGTGTTGACCCAATACAGGAATCTAACCCGCAACTTATTGCACTGTAGCCAAATGCGCTACCACTATGCTACGAGGCGGTACATTTTGATGAATATTTAAAAAAATACGTTTTGGACACTTTTCATTCATTCATTTTTTATTTTGAATGTGGTAACGTCGTGGTTTTTGAGTGTAAAGATCTCCGGTTTGAATCCCCGCGACTTGGTTCCCATTGCATTATTGCGGCAATGCGTTCATTAAAATTTTAGTTGATTTAATATTAGTTTAGTTACAATCAATGTGGAGGGAAGAATGAATACTCGGCTCAGTTCTCCGGGCAATGCCAGCTAGAATCTGAGCCTCATCAATCCTATGTGAAAACTACCCTTACCTTGGTTTCATGGAGGCGGATACGAGAAGGGATGAGAACTTTCTTGCAGAATTTAGTCCATCATCAATGTCCAAAACACATAAGAACACAGCGATTGCAGTTCCCAATAATGCGAATGAATTTAACACTTTAAATTTCGTCAGAAAACCGACGATAATGCGGCGAATAGATAATGTGACAGGAAGCAAAATTGCGCGCGGTTTTTGATCAAGCGGGATTGCAACAATTTTTATATCTACTCGCAATGTGCCAGAGACAATGTGGATTTTTGATAGAAGGATGGTAAGGTCAAGGATAGAGGAATTGGATCAAGAAAACAAGTTTCAATTTGTTTACAGAACGAGTGACAAATCAACTCCGGCAAATGTTATCCCGCGTTTACATTCAATGTGGAGGGAAGATTGAATACTCGTCAGGGCAATGCCAGCTAGAATCTGAGTCATCAATCCTATGTGAAATCCCTTACCTGGGTTTCCTGGAGGCCAAAATTTAGTCCCGATTGCAGTTCCCAATAATGCGAATGATCCGCCAAAATCCCCCATTTTTTGAAGCGCAGGTAGTAATAGAATAATATATCAACTCCGGCAAATAGTGAAATATGTGCAAATAGAATATATTTTACAAATATATTGCAAAGATCAAAATATTGCATAGATTAAAAAAAAGAATCCAGTCCAGCAGGTCGTAGGAAACAGTTATGATAAAATTTAATTCGAACCTAGAAATTCTAATCACAAATCCGCAACTCTAACCACTGGACCACAGCCTACTTAGCTCAAAGGTTAAGAAATGAAACAACAGTAACATAAAATACATTTATTTTGTATAATAAATTATTCTAACATAATTATACGGGTTTAATATATAATTTTTCCATACATTTCATCTATTTATTCAAGTATTATAATGTTAGATAGTACGGATTGGGTTTTATGAACTTTAAGTCTACATCACAGATATCTATTACGTAGTTTATTACATTGTAAAATGTTAATTTTGATGTTTATATAAATCATATAATATTTTATTACAATTAAGATTTGGAAAATACTGATGATAGATATAGCCAATTTAAAAATTACGTTAAATAAACATCTTGCAACTATAATGAATTATTATGAGGAGTTTTTAGAAACCATGGTTTTTTCTACGAGTATGTCTAGTTTTTCCAAGTTTACAAACAAAAATTATAATAATATAATGCCAAAAAAAAGATGCATAACGCATGGTTTCTTGGCGACAAAAGATTATTCAATGCACTTTATTGGATTATTAGATTATAGGTAACACGAAAGATATTTAAAGATTTTGATGCTGATAAAAGTTATTATTTAATATGTTTGACATTTAAAAAGTTTCTTTAAATCACAATGACTTTAACAGTAATTCATTTATATATTTATTTATTAGAGGTACCTACCTTAAGTAATTAAATAACAGTAATTATATGAGTATCTTACAGCAAAAGGCAAGTTTTATCAAAATATTTCTTATGTTGTCGATTCCTAGTGTGCACTTTTACGGGACAGAAAAACTGTACAGTTTCTTGTGTAGTTTCTTTGTTCAGAAAACTGTACAGTCTGTTAATATCTCAATATCTACTTAAACGTTTATATAAAAAACATCAACTGTCAGGTCAGCTAAACTTCTGTCCCGTATATAGTGTGCTTAAGAATAAAACAAATGTTACTAATCCATAATTTAAAAAAATATATACCCATATGTAATAAAACTAGTTAAAACAAAATATAAAATATGGAATCCTTAATAAATAAAAAATGAAGAATCAATGTACATAATAAAATATATGATAAAATTTTTAAAAAATCTATTAATATGTCAATATTTAAAATACTTAAAATTAAACTGTTTTACATATTATCAATAAAAATTATTAGATAAGTACAAGTAAAATATTTTCTATTTTTGGTGTCCAAATTAACTGAGTAACTGTATATATTTATGTATAATAATAAGTAGGTATTTATTTGTTTAATATAGCCTAATCAATTTTAGTACAAAATAATCACAGTTTTTAGTAAAACCTAATCAAGGCACGATTGCCGATCTAAAAATATAATCGTACAAAAATACACTTAATCACTACTTAAATCATAAGTTACAATGACAGTATAAAATAGATAATATTATTTAACTAGTACTTGACATAAATGATACAAAAATATCGTTATTATAGTACAAACTAGTGATCAATAAAAATGTACTAATTATGAATTTTTATATTATTCGTATGATAATGATTTTTTTTTTTATTTGGCTCATGAAGAAAAAGTTTTAAAAAACAATATAACATGTGCGATATGCGTTCATTTAATATTTTTCTAAAGCACATAATATTTTATTTAATTTTATTTGATTAAGAAAACAACAGATAAACATTAAAATGAGTACCTACAATTATAAAGCCACTTAAAGTTTTCTATATGTTGTTGGAAACAAATATTATACTTTCAGAAGTTATAGTAACTCATTTGGGACGATTTTACATAGTACAACATTTATTTTTGACAATTTCATAACTTTTAGTGTAACATAATATAGCTATAAAATAACCAAGTAAGAATTCAGGGTTATTAAAAATATTAGCATTATTTTTATTGTTCGCTTCTTCTTAACAATAGAATTAATAGTAGTCATTGTTGCGATAGGCATTCGCTAATCTATCAGTAAATTGGTCGTTTAGCTCAGGGGAGAGAGTAAGGACCTAACTTCAAGTCCTAGAGCGAACTATTATGTGGTGATTTGATTAACGCACATTGTAATTTTTTTTTGTACTTTCTCTCGATGTGTTGAATAATGAAGTTGAATGATTTATTAGGCTGATGTTTGTTCTGTGTTCCTACAACGTTCCTTAACGGGTCTGGCCTTTTTAGAAATGAAACCTTCTTCAATATCTTGCAACGTTTTTCCTTTAGTTTCAGGAAGGAAGAAATAAATTGAGCAAGTTCCCAATAAAGCTATAATTCCATACGTTAAGAATGTTCCTTCTACGCCTAATCCGCTAAACATACTCGGAGCTAGTTTGACTACAATAAAGAAAGCAATAAAACACATGCAAGTGCAGATTCCTGAGCCGATCCCCCTCAAATCAACAGGAAAAACTTCCCCTGTCATGACCCAAGGGAGAGGCGTGATTCCTGCAGTTGTAGCGACAATATACCCGATCAAAAACATCAACGGAACCCACGATACATCAGCGTACTCCGTGTAACTCTTAGATGTTACGTATCTAAATGTTGCAAGTCCTAAAAGAGATATAACTGTGAAAGCTCCGCTAGTGATAGCCAATGGGCGTCTGCCTACAGTTCTCAAAAGTACGCAAGCAATCATAGACACAACTAGCCTAACAACATCTATAATCAACATGGCAGCGTATTCGTTAAAACCGCTTCCAAGTGTAGACTTCATAATTGAAACTGAGTAAAACGCTACCGCGTTCACGCCAGAAAACTGTAAAGTAAAGAAAAACGCAATCATGATCAAGAGCGGTTTAATAAACTCCGGACGTTTGAACGTCTCTTTTAAGTTTTTTAGTTTTTGCACGCTGAAGAACGGAACTGGAAGCTTAGTCTGCATTTCCAAAGCGGCTTCCGCCTGTTTTTTCAACAAAGCGTCTAGTTCTTCCAGCGATTTGGCATCAGCTCCCCTCAGCCATTTAAAAGACTTGACAGCCTTTTCAGTTTTGCCCTTGGAAGCCAACCAGGACGGACTCTCAGGCACAAAGCTCATAATCAAATAGCTTACAAACGGAAAAACAGAACTTATAGCTGCAGTTAGCTGCCAATGACAAAATGTTCCAATGATATGAACAATCAAGAGCCCAGCAGAAATGGCTAACGCGATCCCAGCAAGTAAAAACCCTCTGTACTTAGGATCGCTGATTTCTCCTATGTAGATGGACCCTACAGGACCTAGAAGGCCAACGCATATTCCTGTGAGGAATCTCCCAGCCAGGAGTTGAGGAAGACTTGGCGCTGTGGCTATGAGGACCCAGCCTATGACGAAGGGCACAGCGAGGAGCTGGTGAGTCAGGCGACGTCCACAAGGCTCCATCATCAGGCCGGATATGATGCATCCGGAGAACATTGGAAGGGCAGCCATGGAAGCTGGAAAGAAAATAAATTTATTGGCCAATAGAAATAAATCCTTTTTTTAATAATGTAAGTTACACGCTAGTGGCATGGCTGCGCTAAAACACGCATTGCATTCAATTTACCTTTACCATATTTCATTAATAAAAAATCAAATATCAAAAAAGAAGAGACATTTTCTGCATATTATTGTATCGTCAAAAGTTGAAGATATCCGCTGGTAAAACGTCGTGTTACGTCACCGTTCTCAAGGGAGGTATTTAGCATTAAAAAAATAACATTTAGGTTCTTAGGTTAAACCTAAAAATATATATTTAAAAATGAATTACAATTATCTTGCCGACTAACTACGAGTTCCGCGTATTAAGTCAGGACATTAAAACGATATTCATTATATAAACGCAAATGTTTTTATTTTATTTAAAAGAGTAAATAAAGTTTTTATTTATATTTTTAGCATTTAGTTATATTTTTATATACCTACGTAACTCAAGAACTTTAATTTTATCGCTCAAGTGCGAAGAGACGGAATTTAGGTTTACAATGTTATACACATAGTTATTGCTGTTTTTCGTAGAAAAAATTTACTTAAAAATATGTCTAATGAAGCATTGTTGTTTGTTGTTTATTCACGGCTTTAGTATATAATATATGTCACTTCTGAACTTGCACAATAGAAAGTGATTAGATTATTATTAATATCGGGGAAAACCAACTTTGTATTCATAAAAGCACGATTATACGAGGTAATATATTAATTATTTATCCAATATGAAGGTAAAACGCTTCTCAGACACCGCAGTGTGTATTTAATGTAATTTTATTAAAATCGGACATATAAAAAGGAGATTACAAACTCTTTGCATAATTCAGCCGTAAAATATGTCATTTTGCCATCTACCAAGGCTGTTAGTTGTATTTTTTTTAAATCAGGCTGTTTTGTAGAAATACTGATTGAAATGTATTTTTAAAAAACCGTCGGATAGGAGGAAATTGGTGATATCATCGATAATTTAGGAATCTCGTGATATTTTTATTAAATATTGTGCTACTTTTCTGTAATTCAACTTATTTTAAGTAGCTGTGTCTCTCGAATATATCCTCACCCGAACACTTCAAAGTTGGAAGACCGAAGTACAGGAAGCATAGTATACAATGACCTACTGCACTAACTTCGGTCAACTTCACGGCGTTTGGAGCCAACGTTAATGGCTAGATATAATATCAAAATTTAATCATAATTCCATGATTTATTATAAACAGTTTTAGTAAGAAATTACCTCAAGGGCGCAGTGCATAACTGGCTATTACTAGAGTTCCCGGCGCGGCGTCGCATTGCGTCATCCTGGGCAGAAAGCCGCATACGACAATATTTTTTAAAGTAATCTATTTATCTCCTTTAACAAATAAAATATTTTTAAAAAAAGACAATACAAACACGCATAGATAACGAGCAAGATAGGTTTTTAGGGGTCCTGATTTCGAATTTAGCGTTTATTTTTAAACCAAGATGGCGGACGCAACTTTTTCTCATAAAATGATGTTGGGTTTCGTTTTATGGGTTTTTAGGGGCCCTGATTTCAAATCTAGCGTTTTTTTTTTTATTCCAAGATGGCTGACATACTTTTTTTCTTCATAAAATGATGATGGGTATCGTTTTTAAAAGTAACGAGCGTTCTGATTTAGGACGTATAGGCGTAAAATCAAACACAACAGGGACGACAGACAATGGGGATACAAGTACTGTAGCCGCGCAGACAAGAACGTCAATAAAGATGGACTTACCAATCCATGAGGACGTATCTACTGTCAGGGGTATAGGACTATCAGGTAGGCCGAGCTGAGGAAGCAGGGTGGCGGAGTATCCCGAGGTCATACCAGCGGAGAGGGTCGCTATTATGGACCCCGAGGCAGCAAATGTCTAGAAATTAAAAAAAGGATGTGTCGGTAAGTGTATTATTATTATTATAATAGTATTTTAACTACCTCAACAGGACAGAAAGTCCAAATAAACACCGCGTAACAAACCTCTTTCAAAAAAAACTTTTGGTTGTCTGTAAAGTCGGTTTACGGACGATAATTTTACGTGATAACGTCATAAGAAAACACTGATGAAAAATAGCATACTTTTATAAATTGCATTGAATTATTATTACTGAATTATCATTATTTTGTAAAATACAAAGCAGGAGTTAATTGAAAATTACATTTTTTTCCATAAATTAACAGTTTTTTTTGTTTTTTCTTTTTGTGTGCTGCTGCTGTCTCCTTCTACTCGGACGCATCGGCCGGAAGAGAGATAGATGCGTCACAAACCGAACGCTTAGGCCGATCGTGTCTCTCTATCGCTTGTTCCGCGCTCTCGCTTGCCCACTCGGCTCAGGTGGAACGTGACAATGAGTCATGCTTTTTCGTGTGTGCAGCCGGCGTTCATCGATTTATTAGACGTTGTCACGTCAAAAAAGATAGAAAAACTCCATTTTGCGATTACATTTTTTGTGTTCGCCTCGTACTTGTAGTCACATTCAATAATGAGAGCTAAACATATTTTTTTTTTCTAGTATTATAAGGATTTAACAATAATACTTGAAATCTTAAATTACCTGTCTTAAAAGTGGAGAAAATCTCTGATTTGTTGTTGTACTATCTCCTACTAATGGCAACTCCTTTTCTTTGTTATCTTTGGTAAATCCATCTGTGGCAGTCTTTTCAAAAACTAATGACATGTTTTTCTTCAGATTTGACACGCTGGAGCTTTGGGCGGGAACCGTCTCCAAACTTTTTGAATTCGGAGCCTCCGCCATTTGCTTTTTGGCGTTTTCAGCACTGTCATTTTGTTCAGTCGACATTTTGAAATATGTTTATTTATAGTCCCAATTCTGAAACAAAGAAATGAAGTTTTGAATATTTTTTATGCACTGATAAAGCGAGGACTTAGAAGAATTTTAGGTGTGCGGTGGTTTGACTTTGTAAGGAACACAGAGGTGAGGCAACGGACACAGCAACCCTTAGTATCTACTGTCGTCCGGCGAAGGCGTTTCGGCCATATACTACGTGCGCCTCCCGAACGCCTTAACCATGCTTTCCTATTTTACAAGGCATCAGGTTCTCGGCGTCCTGGTCGTCCACTGTTAACAATTCGTCGGCAGTTTACGTCAGAGCTGCGGGACGTGGACTTGACTTGGGAGGATGCACGGGAGCTAGCGGCCGATCGCTTGGCCTGGAGGCAGTTTGAGGATTCCATATGCTGCTCCTACCTATTACTTTCCCTTATCCGCACCTAATGGTGCATAATGCCCTGCATTGGAACACCAAGTGCAGTGTATCTGGATTATTTTTATTAAATAAAGGTAAGATTGTCATTATTGTCCGCCTCGTGGCATAGTGGTAGCGCGAATGGCTACTGTGCATGAGGTCGCGGTTTCGATTCCCATAGGGGGTCAATATGAAATATTTATCTACATGTGATGATTTCATATTGATATTTAATGTGTGATACGGGACAGTTTACTATACAGTTTCCTGTGCAGTCTGAAAACTGTCCCGTATAAAGCTAAAACTGGCTTCTGGCTTCCTTAGTTCCTACTTTTGATATCAGTAATAAAATAAATATTCAATAGATGGCACCCATGAAGCACAAATTAACAAAACCAGGTCATTGTCAATAATATGCAATAGATCCATATTTTATTATATTTATTTTGTAATTAACACACTAAATGAATGTTAATATTGAATTATGCAAAGACATCTAATTCATAACATATATTTACAATTTTTATCATTATCCTTCAGTTTTACAAATACTAATATTATCAACATTTTGAATGTATACAAATACTTGTAGACAAATTACTGGATTATACCCATGCTGGGCTGATATCAGATATTATTGATACCCCAACAGAGACAGAGAAACTCTGGAATCGAATGTGGGTTATCAAGGCGTTTACAGGGCTTATGACATGTGATTGGCTGGGTTAAGTGGCCACTTGATGTACTACAACATTCCCCATTCCGCCCATCATCTGATAACCATATACACACCTGTATGACAAATTTTTGGAAATACTATAATATATTGGTATATATAATTTACTGGTGTCATCTGTTGAGAAGATTGTTAAGGATTGCCCAAAAAATGCTTCACAATCTTCTCAACACATGACACCAGCATAGAAAATTTCTGTAATGCGGAACGACGAAGACGAGTTTAATATATAGTAGTTCCAAAATTTGTCATATATGGTTATCAGATGATGGGCGGAATGGGGAATGTTGTAGTACATCAAGTGGCCACTTAACTCAGCCAATGACAGGTCATAAGCCCTGTAAACGCCTAGATAACCCACATTCGTTTCCAGAGTTTCTCTGTCTCGGTTGGGATATCAATAATATCTAATCATAATAATTATCTCTTATTTAATAATAAGAGATTGTTAATACAAAATACTTTACTTTTTTTTTCTACGAGGCCTCCGTAGGTATCCTCTTAAAAGATTAGCTTGACAATGCGCGCAAGACGTGCGCAGTAGCTGATGACGTAAGATGATCGGACTTGGCCATCACACTTTCTACTGTAGCTTCGTCATCCGATCATATTTTGCAACTCGCCGTAGCGGCCTGAGGTAAACGTATTTTACTACGGACATTAAACCCATTCAGCCCAGCCCTGTGCAAACAGCGCATCCACAATAGACAACGGAAAATAAAAAAAAATAAAAAATTGATGGTGATTTATATCTTAGGTACGAAAATTTTTTATTTTTTTTATTTTTGTTATCATTATTATGTCGGTAATTAATTTGAGAATTGACGATGTTGTCTCAGATTGGTTTGAGGTCAACCGGAGTGCGACAGGGTTGCGTCCTTGCCCCATTTCTGTTTATAATCCTCATGGATTTTATCCTGAGGATGTCAATAGCCAAACGAAATATCCATAACCACTCCTCTGGGGCCTTCAAATACGCATCAACAATATTGCATGGTATAAAAATTCAGTATTGACCCATGTTGTGTAACAGCTCGTGTCAAGGTTGCTTTTTAAATCCATCCGTTTGTCGGTCAATCCATCGAAAGGGTCGAGATCTTCAAATATTTTTTTACATGACAGAAAAAATTTCAGAAAGAACTGGAGTGCGCTTGGATTTTTCGCCGCATTCAACAGAAAAATGTCTGTAAAGATCGGATATTTACTCGTTAAAAATATATGCCATTTTATAACTCCGCATCACATGTTCCCTCTAAACGCGAATCGTGGCACCTTCCTATGCCCAAGAAAGAATACTAAGTATAATAGGTCAAATTAAGAATTTGGGGTGTGCGGTAACAAATTTGTAAGATACACAGAGGAGAGGCAACAGAAAGAACCTGGTATCTACTGTATCCGGCGAAGGCGTTCAAGTGGCTGGGCCATATACAGCGTATGCCTTCCGAGAGCCTTAAAAAATGCTATCGGATATTTTCGACAAAAAATCAAATTTCGCGTGTCCTTTCGTCAACTATTGACAAAATTGTAATCATTTTGCGTCAGAGCTGCGACACGTGGACTTGACTTAGGAGGAAAAGCGGGAGAAATGCGGCAAATCGCTTGGCTAGGCAGTTTGTGGATCGGTATATGCCACCACATTTGGAGCGGATTGGTATAATGAATAAATGGGCAATCAGAGCAAGTGCGTCAAGCGTTAGTCAGCTGGCTAGGCCATATACTGCGTATGCCTCCCGAAAGCCGCCACCATGCTTGCCTATTTTACAAGCCATCAGGTTCGTGGCGTCCTGGACGTCCGCTGTTGACAATCCGTCGGCATTTTGCGTCAGAGCTGCGGGACGTGGACCGGACCTGGGAGGATGCGCCGGAACTAGCGGCCGATCGCTTGGCTTGGAGGCAGTTTGTGGAATTCATATGCTCCACATAGAGAGAGCGAATATGGTATTATGATAGGAAGTAAATATGGAGAGGATTTTTGGAAGAAGAGGGGAGAGGATCTAGAAGGAAGAGGATTATTATCGAAGGATACCTTTTTAAAAAAGTTAAAAATCAACAAGTGACGGACTGAAAGAGTTCAATTGCATTAGAATGACTTGCACGGACGTGCTTCAGATTTGAAGCAATTAAGTAATTATACCAAGTATTGTTTCAACATTAAATTAAGGCCATTTTGTAATCATCAGAATCTGTATCTTGATGGGTAAGTGGCAGAGATAGAAAACCATTATATCGCTAGAAATTTAGGTATTTTCAAAATAAAATATCATTTTGTTGACAACCACAAAAGGCTCAAAAAAATTATCACATTCAACTATTTTCCAGGAAAATGTATGGATTAACTAACTAACCATCACGCCATTTCCTAAAGGGGTAGGCAGAGAGGATAGAACGCCACACCACTCTGTCCTGGCATACTTCTCTTGCTTCCTTCACCTTCATACATCTTCTCATGCACGCACGTCGATTATTCCGACTTCTTACATGCCCACTGTCAAGCACTTGTTTTACTTGATCATGCCATGTCTTTCTCGGCCTTCCTCGACTTCTCCATCCAGGCACAGTTGCATCATATATTTCTGTATCCATTCTTTCATCATCCATTCGCTCTACATGACCGAACCATCGTAAAAGACCTTTCTTAACTTTGTCGATAATGCTTATCTCAGCCTTGCACTCTGCTATAATTCCTAATTGGGATTATAGGAGTAAAAAACGGAAAGCCCTTTTTTCTGTATTCATTTTTCAATTATCAGGATTATCATTTAATTTGATTGTTGAGACAAATAGACAACATCAATATTACAGATGTATTTCTTTAAATGCATGAAATTTATTCAGGATTTAGGAGACGATAAATTATTACCAATAAAAGCATAAATATTTCAGATTTTTACGTCTTTTCTCCGAGCTACGCGTATAATGAAATGAATTATTATCAATGCCCAAAGGACTTTTAGAGGACTTTCAAATTATATTATTTATATAATATATCATACGAGTTAATTAAAGTAGAAATACATATTATGTACATTTTGTATGTAAAAGTCCGTAATGAAGACTTAGGATGTAATCTTATTGCTTACGAGTACTTACTGAAATCATCATCATCATACCATATCCGCTCCCTATGTGGAGCATATGGAATCCACCAACTGCCTCCCAAGCCAAGTCCACGTCCCGCGGCTATGACGCAAACTGCCGACGAATTGTCAACAGTGGACGACCAGGACGCCGACTAACTTATTGAAATACTAAATTCCAGATAGAAAATCGAGGGAGTATAATTGTATGGAGGAAGTACATGACGTCATTCCTCTTAAGATTTGTTCGATCTCACTGGGAACGAACCCAGAGCCTCCGTAGCGTTACGCCAATATCAAGTTCCCATTACTCCACATATTTTCTTTACTCAGCGATTTTAGTAACGTGGAAGAATAGATATTGTAAAACAAAAAGCGGGGCATTATAACTTGTATATTAAAATGTTATAAATAGTATATAGTAAAGCTACATTGCGCGAAAGTGACCTCGAAGACCCTGGCGTAAAGCCATCAGCCGTAAGGAAATATTTGTTTTTGGTTGACATTGTTTACGTTTACATGTAGTTCTTTACTTGATAACATAAAATATATTTTTGTAATGTTGCCCTATATTTTTTTAAATACTGCCGTATTAAGCACAAACACAAATGTCTTTTTATAAAAATAAATTAATATCAAATTTAAATCGTTTAAATAAATGCCATTTGAATGGGTGTTTCATGTTATAAAACATCATTTTCAATCATGAAATGAATGCTAAAATAGATATATTTCTGTTCAAAATTCTAAATAATCAAATAAATAGTCCTTATCTTCTGGAGAATATTTCCATCAACTGTCCTGTCAGATTTACACGACTATCAAACCTATTTTATAACCCATTGCCTAGAAATAATTATATGAAAACTTATTTATTTATCGTAGCTATATAACAAATATTGCCCCCTCTTAGTTAGATATCTTTGACAATAAACTTAAAACATATAAAAAGAAACTGTTTGAAGTTGTAAAGTGATATTACATGTATTTATTTATTCAAAAATAATAATTATGTTAAATATTAATTGTATCTTTCCCATCCTTCTCCCTTTTCTCTAACCTAACCGTCCCTTACCTTCCCTGCAGTGCACATCTTTTTTTTTCTTATGTTTTTCTTTTGTAATTTTAAATTTTCTTACTTCTATTTTTTTATTGCCTAAAAGTTGTCTTACTTAGTATTCGTTTCATATTTGTGAAAAGCTGTAATTGGACTTAATACATACTTATGCAATTATCTTGAAAAATGTATTAATTAAGACTGTTGTTTTTCCGTAAATAAAAATAAAATAAAAAATAAAATAAAATGCTTTTAGAAACTTGTTTATTTAAAATTGAAAGCTGTTTTTTAACTCATTATTTGGCAAAGTTTTTTTAACATGACGGAAGAATTAATATGACGTGCCATTATCTTTTTAACAACTTACTAAAAAAGTGAACGTATTTTAATTAATATTATTCCTTAATTATGTATGAGTTGATTGTTTTGATTCGAACGGAATGCAAGGCTATATATTAAACAATTTAAATATCAAGAAAGGGTTGCCTTTATTCCTCCTCGTGGCTTAGTGGTTAGCGCATACTACGCATAAAGCCCTGGGCTCGATTTCCTACAGCGTTTTACACCTCTAACTAGCGCATGGCGCTGAAGAATAAGACTATTTTGTTGATTGATTCGTCATTCACTTTTTAACACTTCATAATGAATTATGATTAAATAACGCGATGTTATGTGTTACTATTGTTCGCGTACATAACGTAAATTCATCCGTATTTTTATCACACTAACAATCTTAAAATCGCGGTTTAGCTTGTTGAAAAAATCAATAGAGTTGGCTGGACTGCAAAAGACTCAATAGTCTTTAAAGCAGTCTAGGGAAAGGGTGAGGCTTTCATTGTGATGTATTGTTCTATTGGTTTATTCTATAGAAATAGAATTTACCTACACTACCTGGTTTCGGGAGTAAAGTGTCTTTTCACCAGTCAGTCGATGGGAGAACTTTTCTCCCGAAACCAGGTAGTGTAGGTAAATTCTATTTCTATAGAATAAACCAATAGTAACACATAACATCGTTTTATTTTATCATAATTCGTAAGACTATTTATTATCTTGCTTTATGTAACGTACTTTGTGTTTATGGTAAACGGGTGGTAGCCCAGTGGTAGCGCCGCGGTCTCCGAGTCCAGAAATCTTCGGTTCGAATTCCCACTTCGACACGACTAGACTCCTATTTTCAAGCACAAGCCGCTTAAGCTTTATTGGAAATAGTATTTACAAATTGAAATACGTGCACATATCATAAGATTGCATTTAGCGTGACTTTTGACAGACTATGTATATTTTTTAAACGCGATCGTAAGTTATTATCGTATGTTTTTACACAGGAATTAGTTAATATAGCTAATAATATAAATATGTTATTTGTTTATTACGTTTTTAAAAGCATTCAATATATCAATATATACACAAACGTGTACATAAAAAAAACATTAACTGTCAGGTCAGCCAAACGTCGCGCCGACCATTTAATATTCCATACAGTTTTCGCTTTATACGGGACAGTTTACAGTTTGTAAACTGCACAGTTTCTTGTGCAGTTTACAAACTGTCCCGTGCGCTGAAATACGATGTCTCAAATTATGTGTTTTTTTTGTTTCACGAGTATGCACATAATAATAAAATAGTGATTATGGTTATTCATGCTGTATTTCATGTGATGGTACTGTCATTTTCAATTATTTATTACAATGTAGACGCTGGCGAACAAATAGTTATTGACAACAACAATAATTAATAATTATAATAAGAAAATAATAATCTTTAATCTATCATTAGGGTTGCCATACGTTCCGTACATACGGGACTGTCGCCCTTTTTGTAAGACGTGCCCCGTTTTAATTTCTACTTTACGTTTTTGTCCCGTTTCATCAAAATACGCGAAGATACGCAAAATAAAATTATTAACTAATAAGCCAGTTGGCTTCTCCAAATTTAAAGTTATTGTTGTTAGTTGGATTAAGCAAATGGGTGGTGTTTTTGTGGAAAATACCTGCAGAAATATGGTTGTGTAATTTTCTACATTTTGTGTTTTTTTTTTCTTTTCCACTTATAAATGACATGAATGCCAAGGATTTTTTCTCATATATATTAATCATGTAGATGTTCTGTGGTGTACAATGCTGTACTGAAGATGCCCTGACTCGACACGGATTATCTAGTGAGTCGGGGCCAGATCATTGCCATGGGTCGCTACTGAGTGAGTCGCCATCTTTCTGTCTAATTAAGTATTGTGAATATAATCTCAAATAAATGTTCATAATGGAGTTCTGGTACCAACCCTTTTGTGTAGTAGTGAAGCGTGGTGTTGGAAAAAGAAGGACGACAGTAGATTGAATGCAGTTGAAATGCGATCTCTCAGGCGAATGTGTGGTAAGACTATGAATGATAAGTTTACAAATGTCGAAATTAGAGCAGAGTGCAAGGCTGAGATAAGCATTATCGACAAAATTAAGAAAGGTCTTTTACGATGGTTCGGTCATGTAGAGCGAGTGGATGACGAAAGAACGGCTAAAAAAAATATGATGCGACTGTGCCTGGATGTAGAAATTGAGGAAGGCCGAGAAAGACATGGCACGATCAAGTAAAACAAGTGCTTGAAAGTGGGCATGTAAGAAGTCGGAATAATCGACGTGCGTGCATGAGAAGATGTATGAATGTGGAGGAAGCAATAGAAGTGTGCCAGGACAGAGTGGTGTGGCGTTCTATCCGTTAGTTAGTTAGCTAGTTATAAATGTTAATAATAAATACATAAATAAAATACAACGAAGAGAGACCATAAAAAGTTGTATTGTTGTTGTACAAGAGAAAAACATAGGCAACACAGAGGCTTTGTTTAACCAGTTTTAAAACATAAATCTATACCACCCAAGTTATTCATATAAATGTTTTTGTCCCGTATTAGTGACGTACACTTATGGAAACCCTATCTATCTTCCCACTCACATAAAATCAATTATGTTTACCCTGACGCAAATCGAAATATTACGTCACATCATGTTTGTGATTGTGATGATAATATTATCTACACAGAAATGCGTGTTCGAGAATAAATATATAAAGTTTAATTTTATAATACAAGTGTATTTCACTGTCCTTGAGATATATGTATGAGCTGTTTGTTACGAATTTTTCTGCAAAATAAGCTACTGTTTCTTTACTTTTATTGAGTAAATAAGATATATACGTATCGGAAAACAAAAAGATTAACTAACTAACTAAATAACCATCACGCCATTTCCTCGTAGGGTAGGCAGAGAGGATAGAACGCCATACCACTCTGTCCTGACATACTTCCTTTGCTTCTTCTACATTCATACATCTCTTCTCATGTACATACTACGATTATTCCGACTTTTCACATGTCCACTTTCAAGTACTTGTCGTACTTGGTCATGCCATGTCTTTTCCGGCCTTCCTCGGCTTCTACATCCAGGCACACTTGCATTTAAACTTATTTCATCTCTCATTCGCTCCACATGACCAAACCATCGTAAAAGCCCTTTCTTGAATTTTGTCGATAATGCTTATCTCAGCCTTGCACTCTGCTCTAATTTCGACATTTGTACACCTATCATACATAGTCTTACCACACAGAGATCGCATTTCGTCAGCATTCAGTCTACTTTCATCCTTTTTTTTCCAACACCACGCTTCACTACCATACATAAGGGTTGGTACTTGCACTCCGTTGTGTACTGCTAATTTTGTTTCTTTTGATATTTGCTACTATCGATTTTAAGGCACCATTAACTCTGTTTCCGACACAACCCGAGGCTAAAAAACGCCCCTCTCTTTTCATTTTTACAGATTTCCATGTATACTAAGTAATGCCGGCCACGTGACCTGCCGCAATCGTAGTCCTCGAACTTCTCCCTGGAATATAGCTCTGTCCGCCTCGCAGCATAGTGGTAGCGCACTTGGCTACCGTGCATGAGGTCGCGGGTTCGAATCCCGTAGGGGGTCAACATGAAATATTTATTTACATATGATTTTCATATTAATTTCATGTGTGATACCTTGGACTGGTACAGAAGCGTAAGACTGATCATCCTACCTTCATGTAATAAAATTAGCCAGACACACTGCACTTGGTGTGCCAATGCAGTGCCCTATGCACCAATGGGTGCGGATAAGGGAAAGCAGTAAGTAAATAGTCATATAACTAACTAACCATCACGCCATTTCCCCGTAGGGGTGGGCAGAGATGATAAAACGCCACACCACTCTGTCCTGGCATACTTCTCTTGTTTCCTCCACATTCATACATCTTCTCATGCACGCAAGTAAATTATTCCGACCCTTCACATGACCACTTTCAAGTATTTGTTGTACTTGATCGTGCCATGTCTTTCTCAGCCTTCCTCGACTTCTACATCCAGACGCAGATCGTAGATCCTTTTGGCTATTCTCTCATTTTTCATTCGCTCCATATGAACTCAACAGCTTTGATTTTTTCAACTGTTTTAAAAAACCTTCGAAAGCTTGTTTGCATCGTCTTATTTATATATTTAAATAATGTATTTATTTGTAAATTGTTTTTTATTATCATTAAAATGAAATGATACAAACAAGTTTTTAGTGGATATCGAAATCGTGTGAAAAAATCCATGTTCTAGTGCTAATGAATAAATTCCAGAAAAAATTCCAGAATAAATTCCAGAATAAATTCCAGAATAAATTCCAGAATAAATTCCAGAATAAATTCCAGAATAAATTCCAGAACAAATTCCAGAATAAATTCCAGAATAAATTCCAGAATAAATTCCAGAATAAATTCCAGAATAAATTCCAGAATAAATTCCAGAATAAATTCCAGAATAAATTCCAGGATAAATTCCAGAATAAATTAATAAAATCCAAGAATAAATTCCAGGGAGAAAATTGAGAATTGAGATTGTATGGAGAAATGACCTTGAGTCACGTGACAGGGAATGCTCATAACTATCCTCTAATATAATAAAATGCATTCAAAGTACCTTTTTTATCTACTTCTCATGAAAAAAACATTGTTCTAGTGTTAAATAAAATCGAGGACTGCGATAATATGGAGGAGCTGCCACCAGTCACGTGTCAGCCATTCCTCTAAAGCGCCTATATAATATAATATGTTCCTCACGTAAAATTTTATTTCGGAATCTCGAAGTAGTTAATTTATGGAAATTCCAGATATTTTAAAACCAGAATAACGACAAAAACCCGAAATATTCTTATCGCATGGCCGATAACGGTTTAAGAAAACTTTGTGTAGAGTTTCTAGTGACGACATACTTGAACTGTAGCCAAAATGTAGAGACGCATATCAGACGACTGCGAGGCATAAGAGCGTAAGCTATATTTTGGCGTTTTTGACAAAATAATATCATCGAAATTCGTAGATTTCATGGCCCCCAGTTGCTCAATCACAGATAACTATCGACGTAGTTAAAAGCGTGCTATTCACATGCTAACGCTAACGATTTGAGCGATCACAATGACATACCGTTCAATACCGCGATCGCTGACCCGAACATTGACGATCTGAGCCGAGCGGAGCCGAACTACGCTATATCACGGCCATACGTCAAACGTCAAATCATCGCGCTTGTCGGATTTTTTATTATGTCGACTGCTTTTCTCAATATTTGGCTTGCCGAAAACCGGCTAAATTATAATAAAGATTGAATGAAGATTTGTGCGAATAAGATATATCTCGGGAAATGGCTCGCGACTAGTATGCGCTCGTTTAATAATCCCGATCGATAACTTTTAACGCGTGTTCCATTGTGATCGCGAAAACGTTAAACATCCATGGGTAAGAAATCGTTATCACGTCGCTTGTTACCGAGTCGGTAGTGATCTGTGATCGAGCAGGTAACAGATATTGCTTTTCTGGGTGTTATGCAGTGTTTTTGAGCTTTTTTTTTGCCCACGTTTCGGGGCACATTGCTGTATGGACAGATCTTTGAATATGATTAAGTGTGAGGGGTTTTGCGTGTTATTAAGTGTGTGAGGAGTTTCTGTTGACAATTCGTCGGCAGTTTGCGTCAGAGCTGCGGGACGTGGACTTGACTTGGGAGGATGCACGGGAGCTGGCGGCCGATCGCTTGGCCTGGAGGCAGTTTGTGGATTCAATGTGCTCCACTTAGGGAGCGGATATGGTATGATGATGATGATGATGATGAGGAGTTTGTACCGTGTCGCAGTCGGACTGAATTCGCTGGGAACCTACCTACATTGTAGCCCATTATCCCTGTTACTGGTATTAGGATATTTTTGAGTATTTCAGTGTCTTTTTAAACAGTAGACTTTATAATAACAGTTTTTCCTTGAATAAGCTATTTTTTAAAACAAACAGATATACCCTTGTAACAAAACTCGATGTACAAGCGGGAAACCAGTGATTCTACATCATTATTTCTTGTCGATTTTGTAGATTTTTTTTTATTTGACTCATAGCTTTCGAGAAATTTGAGTTGCAAGTTGATATTTAATTTTCGATTTTTTTTTTACGAATTGTTATCAAATATAATTTATTTACTCAAATTAATATTATCCACAAAGAAAACTATAGCAAAACTGAAATTTCATACTATGGGCAATTTGACTTAATCTGACTTATGAAAACTTTTAAGAGAAGAAAAAAAAAAAAAATTTCAATCTTAGATTCAAAAGTCATATTACCCATTCGACTCCAAACATGATGTAGATTCACCAGTTTTCGGGTCGTACTACGACTTTTATTAAGCGACGACATGGTGTACTATTTATTATTTTTATTGTTGAATTTCATAAAATAAAAGTTATTCAACTAATGGTTGCCCCGTGCTGACGACAAATTTTACTTTTAAAAAAAATATTCTTGTATTATCTACATAAAGAGTTTTACTGTCACGTTGAAAAGCCACGGTTTTCGATACGCCCATTTACCTTCAAACTTTGATAATATTTGTACAGCGAAAGAAAAAAGGTCACAGTTAACTATTTATGTTTTTAAAGCTTCTCTCAAGTTTTGTATATGAAACAAGATTCCGTCAAGGATACAGTCGCATGGTCTTACATCACAAGATACAAAATAAACTCATTATACTAGGAATTATAAAGATCCAATACTTCCCTCTATTTTTGCGAAATTAATATATTGCTGTGGAATTTTTAATAGAGTCATAAAAAATATCAAAAGAAACATAAAACCAGAATAGCATCATTCGAATTTTCAAAGTTATAGTGTCGGTATATGTTGTTGTACGAAGGATCGTTAACAAAAAAAAGGTAAATAACCAGTAAGCACCTAAGGATTGATTCCCATTTAGGGATACAGTTATTTTCTATACATGGAGATACACACCCGCAAGGTGTAGTAGTACAACTATAGAATCAAACATCATATTTTGAGTTCGAATGAGTAATATGGACCTTTTAATCTTAAGCTTGAAAAAAATTAATATTTTCATCTCACAAAAGTTGTCATAAGTAAAATGCTCAAATACTAATAACAACGCGTTTTATTAATTCTGTTAATCCTTTATGTGATAGTATTAATTTGACTAAGATACAATGATATTTGATAGAAGTAAGCAAAAATATATCGAGAAAAAAAAACAATTTCGTAATCATATTCCCGGAAAACAAATTAACCAATTTAAAATAATTATTCTACACAAATCGACTCCCATAATATGATTGTTTTTTTTCTTCTCCTATTAAAAGCTTGATAATTTGTACCTTAGATAAAGTAAAAATTTGCACAAAGTTTCTTATATATAATGCGGTTTATAATTTTGTTGTATTTATGGATACTATTAATTTTGTCTAAACAAATTATATGATGATAAACAATTTTGCAACAATTCTATCGAAAAAAATAAAACAACTTCTGCCACGATCCATAATTATCGTGAAAACAAATGGGTCCAAAATCAAAACAATACCCATCAAATTCGCTCCAGAATATGACGTAGATTCAGCTGTGTTTCCCGCTTGTACATCGAGTTTTTGTTTACACCCATGGCGATGTCCATGTGGACACGTGGACCCTCGGCCGTTCTCTCATTCGATCGTAGTCTCTAGATACTCTACCTGTGAAAAATTTAAATATTAGATAGCAATGATATTATATCACGAGATTTTGAGTTATTTAGTAGTGATAAAATTTTATTTTTAATATTATATAATAACGAACCTCACCACATGCCAGTAGGTCCCCAAATTACAGAGTGGACACAACGTCACAAACACCCGGCTCTAAAGAAAAATGACCTTTTATTAGTGCTCTCACCGGGAATCTAAACCCGGCACCATCCGTATCGGTAAGTCCCGCGTCTTAGCCAAGTTAGCGCTGCGTTGGGTCGCCTGATGTATCGTCAATTGTACATCGAACCAATTAGCTCAATTACAGGATGGACTATCGACGTTGGGTAATAAGCCGACGTGATAAAGGATTTCATTACCATGTGAAGTTTAACGGTATATGTATGCGATCTCCTGGAAGCACAGTCAACGTATGCGTTAAAAAAGATATCGATCGGGATTTTAATTACAATACCACTATAAATATGGAGAAATACGCCAAAACAGTAATTAATAAGTAAATATATTTAAGTTTTATATAGTTTTAATTGTTAGTGCAACCAATTTATACATGCCATTTATATTATTGTACAATCTAATTAAACGATAACATTTGGTCAAAGTATGCCTATTCATCTTATGGAGCTTGGTGCAACGCCGACCGTGATATGGAATGTATGATCATTGTGATCGGTCCAAAATGCATAGCACGTTTTTAAAGCATTCGTCTCGGACAATCATCAGTGATAGAGCGTAAAAGTGTGTTGTTCTCGTCTTAAATTCAAATAAATTAATTAATCTCAACAACATATAAAATATTAAGCTTCCATTAAGAAAATAATGAGACAAAAATCATAGACGACCGCCAATATGCCTTCTTAGGTTGACATGTACTTAAGTTGTAAAGTTGAAACAGGTTTAGTTTTAGTTACAAGAAAATTTTATTTATAGCATGTTAAATCCTTTCGATTTATGGTGATTTATAAATTAATAGTTCAAACCCTACTATCAGTTAATATAGGAAACCCACCTTGACAATGTTATCTCGAGTGATTTGATCTAAATATCTAAATTCCGAGACCAAACAGGTACCTGCGTTAGTACAATAATTATCATCAGCCACTTAATAGAAACTTAATTACCTAAGTCGAGTAAATAAAGGTTAAAGATTGCGTTAAAGACACTTTAGTTTATTGGTATTTATGCACCGAGTAACAAAACTCGATGTACAAGCGGAAAACTAGTGAATCTACATAATATGTGTTATGTATAATACTACACTGCCCTGACTCGACACGGACTATCTAGTGAGTCGGGGCCAGATCATTGGCATGGGTCTCTACTGATTGAGTCGCCATTCCTATTATTTGTGATTATATTAAATGTGAAATGTAATAAAATAAATTTAATAAATATTTGGAGTCGATTTCGTCAGAGATTTTTTTTTTAATTTGATCCAAAACTTTCGAAGAAAATTTATTAGAATTTTTTTTCGAAATTTTTTTGCACATTATTATCAAATATCATATGTTTTGTCAAAGTAAAATACTACTCAAAAAGAAAAACTAAATAAAAAAAAAAACGTATTTTTAATGAGAATTCGCGCAATTTTACTTAATCTGCGGTACTTATGAAAGCTTTTATGAGAAGAAAATTATTTAAAAAAAAAATCTAGATTCATTATTTACGTTGCAAATATTTTATATTTTATTTTAATATTATTCAGACGCCCTAAAGGGCTTTTTACATTTGCATTAATTCATATATTGTAATAATAAGAAAAATAATAAAAATTAGATAGCAACACATTCTGGTTATGACATATTCAATATTTAAAATTAATTAAAATAAATAATATAAATGTAGATTCACCGATTTTTTGTGTGTACTACGAGTTTTGTTACAATTCACAATTTGTTACAATTTAAAAAAAAATTTTTTTTCGTGATTTCGTATTTTACGCTAAACTGAAAATAATTCTGCACATATTTTAAAATACCGTTAAAATTTGTAAAATATTGTTTTCAAATAAGCCTATAAGCTGCTTGTGCTTAAAAATAGGAATTCGAGGCGGAGTAGGGATTCGAACCTGGAATCTCTGAACTCAAAAACCGCGACCACCACCCAAATCAAAATAGTAAATCTTTATAATCTAAATCGTATGTAAAAAATATTGCTCTATTGCTAAATGTCTGGGGAAAATGGAGGACTACGCTTGTATTAAGAAACAACCTTGGATCACGTAGCCGCCACTCCTCTAAACGTGAATAAGGCCACAGGGAAGATTTTAAAATTAAAACCTTAAGAGACGAATTTGATGGCCGACGAAATCCAATTTCAAGTTTACGATTATGCAGTAATTAATTTAATTTCGCATACATCGGCCTTAACCGTCTTTAGAACTTCCGGTTTACAGTTCCAATAACGAAGTTCCTACATCCGGATCCACAAGGGTATATCAAAAATACAAAACATTCGTTGAAGTCAACTAGATGAAGCGTATGAAATATCATATAGAGGTTAAATCAATTAACTGGGAATTAGTTGTGTGAAATTAATATCAAACTGCAAAATTAATTAGGTATTAATTTACCTAAACGAAGAAAAATAAATGAATAATGTATTACTATTTATTCCTATTACTGTTCATATGAATTGTCGGTTACTTTACCCGCTGCAGCTCCTCAATGCAATCGTAGTCCTCGATTTTCTCCCTGGAATTTAGCTCCATGTACATGTCCGATGATTTTTCCACACGATTCAGATATCTACCAGAGGTGTGTTTTATTCTTTTTTTAAAATTTTTTAAAACAAACATTTGAGTCCTTTTAATATACTCAAATATTTTAACTTTGGGGCTGCTTTCAAACAGTCGGAAATAACTGTGCCAGAAGCAGGTATATCGCAGTTGTGACGCGTATATGACGCGTAATTGGTATCGTAAATACCTTTAAAAAATACCGAAAATATTACAATCGCGTCACAACTGCGATGAAGATGTTTATGCTTTAATGTAAATCGGGGTCTAAACAGAAATTGTTTTTATTTTATTTAAAAGTATTGATAACTGATATTTTTATTGACTTTAAACCACCTCAACAGGCCCAGGAGACCCAATTACAGAGAGGAATTACATCACAAACACCTTGGCTTGAGAAAAATCACTTTTGAATTTTTGTTGATTTCATCGTCTTGGCCATCATGCTACGGAGGCAGCAATATATGGAATGATTACAAAAACGTAAAAAATATTTTTAAAAAAACATATTTACATTGTTAGCTATATTAAACAGAGTTAATTGAAATCGACAGTGGCAAAAAAGAACTTATCGAAAGAAGCAAAATTGGCAGTACACAACGGAGTTCTGGTACCAACCCTTATGTATGGTAGTGAATCGTGGTGTTGGAAAAAGAAGGATGAAAGTAGACTGAATGCTGTTGAAATGCGATCTGTGGTAAAATTATGTATAATAGGTGTACAAATGTCGAAATTAGAGCAGAGTGCAAGGCTGAGATAAGCATTATCGACAAAATTAAGAAAGGGCTTTTACGATGGTTTGGTCATGTGGAGCGAATGAGTGATGAAAGAACGGCTAAAAGAAGTTTAAATGCAAGTTTGCCTGGATGTAGAAGCCGTGGAAGGCCGAGAAAGACATGGCATGACCAAGTACGTCAAGTTTTGAAAGTGGTCATGTGAAAAGTCGGAATAATCGGCGCATGTGCATGAGAAGATGTATGAATGTAGAGGAAGCAAAGGAAGTCTGTCAGGACAGAGTGGTATGGCGTTCTATCCTCTCTGCCTACCCCTACGGGGAAATGGCGTGATGGTTAGTTAGTTAGTTGGTAATCTTTATTAACGATTTTCTACGTGTAAACATACGATAGTAACTCCTACGATCGCGTTTAAAAATTATACATTTATTTATTGTGCCTTTTGACAGACTGAACAGTTTTTTGAACAAGAATCTGTACAGTTTCTGTCCCATGTAAAGTGGGCTTTAATTATCATGCAGCTTTCCGCCTTTATCACGTTTTGTAGTAAGCGACGTTTCTCTCCGAAAATTTATATATTTGTATGTAATGTGTTTGATTTTATCCTAATATGACATATTTCATAGAAGAAACTCGATTTTAGTTCAAAGGATAACTCTGCGCCACGCGATAAAGATCTAGAATCCCGCAACTGGAACGAAAGATATTTTTTTCAAATATATTATTATAATAAATACAAATATATTCGTTGTAATTATTTATATCTTTATTTGGCTAGAATAGTGCGGTGAAAATCCAAAAATAAAAGAAGAAAACAGGACGCTTAAATCGTCAAATATTAATAATATATATTTTTTAAACTAAACATCGCTTCATATATTTCATTATCTTATATTCTTCATTGATCATTATTGATTGTATCATGATTCAATATGTCTTATCTAGTGGTATTTACCAATATTTTAGCATACTAATTACCGTATAATACAATAATTATATTATAATTTTTTTGTAATTCCCATGTTTTGTAAAAAAAATGTTGAAAAGACGTGTTTGCTTACATAATCCGCTGTCAATAATCACTATTACTTAATCTGTTATGAAATATCTTTATTCAAGATAATTCAACTATTAAAATATTGATTTAGCACATCTCAATTGTATTTCCGGGAATCTTTTTCCAACTTTGTAAATAATGAACAATTCGATCATTTTTTCTTAATAATAAGTTTTTTTAAATAATAAACTAATGCGCATTTCTCGTTCAGAAAACTGTACAGCCTGTCAAAAGACACGCTTAATATGTGTATTTTTTAAGCGGGATCGTAAGTTATTATCGGATGTTTGCGCAAAGGAAATTGTATATATAGCTAATAATGTAAATATGTTATTTGTTTTTTACGTTTTTAAAAGCATACAATATACCAATATCTACTTAAACGTTTACATGAAAACATTAACTGTCAGGTCAGCCAAATGTTTCGTCGACCATTCAATATTCCATACAGTTTTCGCTTTATACGGGACAGTTAGCAAACTGCACAAGAAACTGTACAGTTTTCTGTCCCGTATAAAGTGGCTCTCGGGAGACATACTATGTAGTTTAAAAATTAATAGCCACTTAACCCAGCCAATGACAGGTCATAAGCCCTGTAAACGCTCGAATATCCATATTCCTGAATTTGAAAGAATTCTACCTCATCTCTGTAGGGATATAAAATGAAATATATACCTACTGTCTTGGGATAAATCAAGATTTGTGTACAAGTATTTGAACACGCTCAAAATGTTGTTTATCAATTGATATTGTTCAGTATATCTGCAGGTTGGTTCTACATTATATTAAAAATATTATTTATAAAACAGTGTATGGTAATATTTAAAAATAGGTATGATGCATTTACCTATTTCATTGCACTCGGTTACACGTGTCAGCTCTTAAAAACATAGCATATTTTATTACTTTTTGTTAAAAAATGCATAACAAGAACTTTACCACAAACCTGTAATATTTATGTAGAACACATTTTTAAACAAAATTGCTTATGTGTTCATTAAATACTTTTTTTATTTTTTTTTTTACGTGTATATCATATTATAGTTACGAAGGGGATAGAATTTTTTCATATCTGCTACACGTGTAGTTATCTGGGACACTATATTACTTATTTATTTAATAATCATTAGAAATATTGTATATTTTATTACGTCAGCTGATTATTGGGGTCCCACATAAGCAGAGACCACACATATATTCCTAGGAGTTTGATAAAAGTAATAAACAACAAATGAATATTTTTTGACGTTTTATATAACTGAAGATGACAGCGCGCTCAAGGAACTCGCAATCCGGCTAGGAGTTGCTGGAGCAACCTTAAACACAATGCGTGCTGTCTGGAATCCCAGTTGATACTCGGTCAAAATAAAATGCCGGCTTCTAATCGACGTGCGTGTTATGAGAAGATTTATGAATGTGGAGGAAGCAAGGGAAGTTTTCCAGGACAGAGTGGTGTGGCGTCTATATCTTCTCTGCCTACCCCTTCGGAGAAAAGGCGTGATGATTAGTTAGTTAGAGTTAACACACACTGCATGTATGTATAACTGCTTGTTATAACTTGGATGCCTGGGTGCAGAGATGGGATATTCTCAGGGGTGAAAACCCCCAGTAAAATGGAGCCTAAATACCAGGATTAAACAGGTAAAAGTAAGAGTCTGCATGAGTAGAAACCATAGGTGGTGAAGGGACATGGACTGAACTGGCATTTGTGCACGTTTCGTTCCGTAAAAGGAAGTAGGGGACTTGGTGTGCCTTCGCACGGGCGGCCCTTCCCGGCTGTTTGTGTGTGTGCGTGCGTGCAACCCTCTCCAATTTTATATTTCCCCCCATCCCTCAACTCAATAGTATTGGTTTCTTTTGAAAGGATAGGATGGTCTTTGTGATAGTGTATTGTGATAAGGTACGGCCCGGTACGTATGAAATAGTGTCTGCCAGAAACCAGGATGATAGGATGAAAGTGTGAGATGCACACATGCTCCCGTTCTGTCCCTCCCCCCTCTTTTCCGCATGATCCCCCCTCCATTGAGACCCTGACCGCGGCGATGGCACGGGAGGGATGTGCTGGGATGGGGGGCCTGAGGCGAGGCGGGATTACCGGTCTCCACACGGGTGGTTTGTTATTACACTAATAAATAATGATCGGGGTAGAGAACTAACATCCAACCACTGTTAATTTGGGCCGGACTCTGGTTGGTGTATTGGGTGATGGAAACCAATGACAATTATTAATAACATAAGCCGAGACGGTGGTAGGGGTACAATGGGGGAAAAAATAAAGCATTTGTATCGCGTACATAAACGAAAACTCATCCGTATTTTATCACACTAACAATCTTAAAATCGCGGTTTAGGGCATTGTTAAAAAAATCGTATAGAGTTGCTGCTGTACTGAAAAAGACTCAATAGTCTTTAAAGCAGTCTGTTGGGAAAGAGTGGTGGCTTTCATTGCTTGTTATAACAGTTTCTTGACAACGGTTGCCATAGTAAAATAGCAAATACCACCTTCGATGTTTTTAAACCAAAATAATGGCCTCACTTGCGCGTCCCTATCCTTGTTAAATTTTACTATACCAGAATGATAATCAACATAAACCCATATCCGCTTACCTATTTTGGAGAATATTGGAAATCCACAAACTAGCCTCCCATGCCGAAGCGCATCGGCCGCCTCCAGCTCTCCGTTCATCCATCCCGAAGTCAAGTCCACGTCCCGCATCACTAGACCGCAAACAGTCCGACGAATTGTCATCCTGGACGACCAGGACGCCGAGAAACCCTGATGCATTGTAAACTAGGCAAGCATGGATAAGGCTCACGTGATGCATACGGTAGTATATGGCCTAGCCAGCCGAAACGCTTTCGGGGGAAACAGAAACCGGGGGTTGCTGGCCCGTTACCTCCCCCGCCT
>JAGVSP010002950.1:0-39878 GCA_022494985.1 Micrasema minimum | reverse complement strand
TAAATCAAATAAATACATTTAATCGTATTGCATAGAAATAGAGGTTTTATATTGTTGAGTTGGCAGGTGTTCCGCACTCGGTTAGTGCCTATTTAATCAATAATATCGACGTAAAAAAGGCTAAGTGACTGATGCGCCACCATATCCAAAATTGAGTTTTATATTTTTAATAAAAAAGTTTTTAAAAAAACTTTAATAATATTCAAATATTCAAAATTAAATAATAGTGTAACCCCAGAATACCACCCCGACTCACCGTGTCTATAAGGTCAAGATCAATTTGATATGAGTGACTACCAATTATTAACGTGTATTAGAAGATCACGACTAAAAAAGAGGCGTAATGTGGTTCACGGAATTACTCGGGTTATATTCCACTAAGAGTGGACTAAATAGGATAACCACACGTCCTGGTTAGGGCAATGTACACTTCAAAATTGAGTCCAAAAGCCCTAAGCGGAACGATTCAAAACATGGGTTCAACTTGCTTCTAAATCGATATAAATGTGAGATAATCAATACTTAGGTATGTTGATACCACCATAATATTTCTACTTTACTTCTACTACCCGCCCCAATGGTGCATAGGGCGCTGCATTGGTATACCAAGTGCAGTGCATCTTGTATCTTGAAGATCATGATCAGTCTTACGCTTCAAGTCAAGATCACATATGAAATATTTTATGTGAAAACCTCATATTATTATTTACTATCGGGAATCGAACCTGCGACCTCGTGCATGGCAGCACTACGAGGCGGACAAGATACATTGATACAAGTTTTCCATCTCGTATATTACTTCGAACTATCAACTAATCATAAGAAATTAATTATTCAGAAAGTTTTTTTACATCTACACTAAAACCTAAATTATATTATGTTTTTATTCACGCGCTTTGTAGCTGCAAGATGCATTGGTGTTTAGCCTCATCAGTCGAATTCGACACCAGCAATCATGTTTTTTTTAATGTCTTATACCAAGGTTTCGTGGCTGCGCCTGTAGGGCAAATTGAATTCTATACTAACTCTCTGTCGAACCTACTAAAGTACAAATATAGATACCTAATTTTTACTGCTTATAATAATTTCACAACTTGGATTAAAAAAGATACATTCAGTAATACTGAATAGTTTTATTTAACAATTCATTCTGTTTTGCAGAGTAATAGTGAAGGAAAAATTTTCATATGGCACCCAATTTCTTGGATTTTAAAAAACCCAAAGATATTTTGCATTTTACAATTAATATAAAACATTCGACTTAGTACATTAGTTTCTAATTATCTAGGATAATCGTGGAATTGCTGCAAATTGTTTTTGTCCCAATGTAAATTATTATATTTTGGTTTCACTAACTATTAACTACATTGTAGAAACGGCAAACTTATAGCCTATAAAAGCGATTAGGTACCTACACTGCAAATAATTAACAAAGTTCAGGAGGCAATTAAATACTAGTATAATGTGTGTATTAATATTATTATTTAAACTCTATATTTACAGGCGGTGGACCTGGATTGGAAATTATTTTCTAAATTTAATTCATTCTATAATTTAGCAAACACTATCCTGAAATTTCCTGAAACTATTTATTTTATAGGAGGCGAATCTCCTAAAATCAGTCATTTTACTGACCACCTCATTTAGAATCTGTTTTGATATTTAGATGTTTCAAAATAAGACTGTAAGGTATATTTTCTGAAATGAGTACCTAAAATTTATTATTAAATTGTCTTCAAGAAAACTATTGCAGCCACACTAAACGATTTAATTATATAGGAATCTTGAATACCGTTGCATTTTTTTACGAAGTTTCTCTTACTAACTCAAAAAAAAACAGACGAGAAAAAAGACCGAATCTAAAAATATATCACAACTTGTTATGCTAAGTATAAATTTAATGCGCCAACTATTTTTAAGACAAAAAACTATTTGAACATTCATAAACGATGGCCGAAACACCTGCATTTCCTGTTTTAAACGTTTGTTTTGTACGTTTGCGTTTGCATTTCCTGTTTTAAGCTAAACTTCCATAAAACAATAAAACAACAATAACTTTATATTTTTAATATAAATGATAAATCAGGTATATATATTAAATATGGATGAAAATATACCACTGTTGGTTAAAATTTGGTATGCGATATGTTTTTCTTTCAATAACATGAAGTCTTATATAATATTTCAGTGGTAAAGTCTCTTGTTTAAATTTGGTTGTTATGATAATAAGTATTTTATATTTATAAGTTTATCATGGACTTAAAGCATACTCGTATATTTTACCTTCTTTCTAAACGTTTGGTTAAGTAGATCCTGTACATAAGGTTCCATCGCTGGCCAACAATCGTGGGAATTTTTTATTTTTGCTAAGAGGCAATATACCCGTAAAATTGTCATAAACGCAACGCGACAATCTGTAGCTTTAAATGCATTTTTTGAAGGATGTAAAATGTGGAATGTAGAATATAGAATGTAGAAAAGAATATAGAATGTAAAATGTAAAATGTAAAATGTAAAATGTAAAATGTAAAATGTAAAATGTAAAATGTAAAATGTAAAATGTAAAATGTAAAATGTAAAATGTAAAATGTAAAATGTAAAATGTAAAATGTGTAAAATGTAAATGTAAATGTAAAATGTAAAATGTAAAATGTAAAATGTAAAATGTAAAATGTAAAATGTAAAATGTAAAATGTAAATGTAAAAATGTAAATGTAAAATGTAAAATGTAAAATGTAAAATGTAAAATGTAAAATGTAAATGTAAAATGTAAATGTAAAATGTAAAATGTAAAAATGTAAAATGTAAAATGTAAAATGTAAAATGTAAAATGTAAAATGTAAAATGTAAAATGTAAAATGTAAAATGTAAAATGTAAAATGTAAAATGTAAAATGTAAAATGTAAAATGTAAAATGTAAAATGTAAAATGTAAAATGTAAAATGTAAAATGTAAAAAATGTAAATGTGTAAAATGTAAAATGTAAAATGCAAAATGCTAAATGTAGAAGGTACTTATGCAGATTAGAATTAATAACTCAATGGTTGAAGACCGCTGCCCCTCTCGCTGATCAAATCTCGAATGTTCCAAGTCTGTCAATGTGTTCTCTAACATCATGTCCGGTTACGGTTCGGCAACAAAAAGAGACTGGAGACGGGACATTCTAGATCGTAGATTAGCCTGATGCAGATCGGACGAATGCTTTGTCACTCTGTGCTAATCAACTGACAGGGTAACGAGGCTCCATACATCTTCAGCTACTCTCTAGCAGTTACCAGTGCCTGTGCGTGTGCGTGTGTGCGTGCCACATCTCCAAATGAGGGGTGTAGAAGCAAAAACATCAATTTAAAAAATCACATGATTGCTGAAATGTAGAGTAAGATACTTTGCAGATAACGTAGTTATATTTAAAGGTGTTAGGTAGAGCGAATGAGTGATGAAAGAACGGCTAAAAGAAGTTTAAATGCAAGTGTGCCTGGATGTAGAAGCCGAGAAAGGCCGAGAAAGACATGGCATGACCAAGTACGACAAGTACTTGAAAGTGGACATGTGAAAAGTCAGTCTTTATAGTAAGAATGATTCTACCTTTATACTATGTATCCAACTTTGTGTTGAAATAATCAGTGTATGTGCATGAGAAGATGTATGAATGTAGAGAAAGCAAAGGAAGTCTGTCAGGACAGAGTGTTATGGCGTTCTATCCTCTCTGCTTACCACTACGGGGAAATGGCGTGATGGTTAGTTAGTTAGTTAGGTTAGGCTACGTTAGATCAAGTAAGGTTAGGATTGTCAGGCTCGTAATGTAGTGATTAAAGCTTGGGTCGACTATGAGGTCGCAGATTCAATTCCCGACGTAGTCTATATGAAAAGCTTACTTCAATGAGATTTTTCACAAAGAAAAATCATATACGCTGAAGCGTCAGACTGTATGGCAAGATTTTATCGACAAAAGTTTATACTTAGATAAATGCTTGTATCGATCTCGCATCGACGTATATCTATATGTAGAAACATTGATAGTTCCCGCCCGGCTGCAAAACATTCGACTCTAGATTTCTAAAATCAATTATGGTTATTGGTATTGTCGTGGATTGTTTTATTAAATATTTGTTATCTTAAATTGCGTTCATACCCCCCAAATAATACACTGCACAAAAAGTTAAGTAGGTACCCGCCTTCTTTGTAATATGTGTTGTGTGTTACAACGTAACTGTTTTTTTATCTCTTGGTCTATTGGCGATGGATCGTGATAATAAGCCCGATATACGAAATAATACGATATGCAAAAGAATGTTTTAAATTAATTGAAAAACAACAGCGAGAAGAGGCATTCCTATAGAAATAATTATGTTTATAATGCTTACATTATTATAATTTCTTAATGTGGAAGTATCCAATTTATAATTGAATGGCGATCTTTCAAAATTGTTCAAGTCAAAAATATCGTACGTAGAAAAACATTTTTTATGATCATAAACACCTCAAATAAAAATACATAATATATACTGAAAACACACATTAAATCAAATGGAAAAGTCATTGTGTTGCAAATAAAATGAAAGCTCATGAGATGTAAATTAATATGAAAGTTTACTGTAAATATTAGAGCATAGTGTTATTTTATTAAAATGTATGCTATTTTATACAAAATCAAATGGAATAGACATATTTTCAATAATAGAAAATAATCTCATTTCGATTCCATCTTGTTATCTTTTGCAAAATGTAAAAAATTGAATAAGCAAAGGTCTCTGCTTCAAATCTGTGGGTCAAGATAGTACCCGTTTGTATTTGGGGATATCGAAAGACCAAAAAAAAATTCTATGGATTCCCATCGTGTCTCCTCAGTAAAAAAAATAATAATAAAATCTCAGATAATCTTCTGAAAAAGTAATCGACTGTTAAATGGTTCTAGGTTCTAGATTCTAGATCGTTTCACGTTGGATATATATATTTAGGGCTGGCAAAATAAAACCATTACGCAAATTTTTAATTTTAAAAAAATCACTAAAAAATGCATTTTACAAAATCCAATTTCAGCAACAAAAATAACGTTTTTTGCGTAACATTTTTTTGTGTAGCATTTAATTTGCTAATAATTTAAAACCAGAAAAATACAGGTTGGTTGTAAAGATATCATTGGCTTATTTCTTTACGGAGACTTCTCAAAATGCAAAAAAACCAAAAAGACAGCGCAATTAAAAGTTTGTCAGTATAATAAGGTGCTTGCGTAATTTTTAAAACGGCAAATTAGTTCTTTTTCAATTATATAACAGACAATTTAGGACTTTTTTTCAAATGAAATAAAAAAGAAATGAAAGCTCCACATGGTGATTTGATTTTTATTTTTAAAATTTTAAGGCAGTATTGAGACGCATTCATTTACTATTTGAAAAAAATACCCACCAAAACGAAACTTAAACGAATATTAAAATTTTAAATTAATTCTGACATAACGCATTATTTATGACGCCATTTTCGTGAAAAAACTTAAAACCAATATTGATGTATGAGTTTGGTATTAATTAAAAAGTGGCTTTTGTTTTCGCCATCCTTGTTGCCATCATCAGACTGCCGTTCGGATTATTGTCAAGTTGCTCACGGCCAGAGGTGGATATTTCTTTTATATCCAAATGGTCCAGTTAAGCGATAAGTCACGATTGCCTTCTAACTTCTAATACTAATACTACCAGATCACCTTTTTGTACAGTAGAAGTACATTTTACTACCGACTAACTAGATCAATAATTCTTCTATAAAAAAGGGGACTTTTTGGAACGTTTTTTTAAAATTATATATAAGCGGCTATCATCTTTGTGAAATTACAGAATTTCACTTGAATCCCCAATTTTTTGGTCAAAATAAAAATCCGAATTAATTTATAAAAGTCATCATCATCATCATTATACCATATCCGCTGCCTACGTGGAGCATATGCATTCCACAAACTGCCTCCAGGCCATGCAATTGGCCGCCAGCTCCTGTGCATCCTCCCAAGTCAAGTCCACGTCCCGCAGCTCTGAAGCAAAGTACCGATGAATTGTCAACAGTAGACAACCAAGACGCCGATAACTGATGCTTTGTAAAATAGGCAAGCATGGTTAAGGCTCTCGAAAGGCATACGTAGTATACGGCCAGCCGAAACGCCTTCGCCGAATGACATTAGATATCAGGGTTGCTGTGTCCGCAAACCACCGCACACCTAATATTCTTCTAAGACACCTAAAAGTCATAAAGCTTCGAAAAAAATATCAAATAATTTATACTTCATACTATTTTCTAGGGATATACGCAGACCGATGCCGATGATTAAAAAATATAAGACATTTTTCAATATTATTCAATATATTTATATTCAATATATTTTACGTGACTTCATTATTCTATTATACACCTATATTATCATTATCAGTTATTTCTTCTATAATCATTCTTTCATCTTTAAGTCATGGAGAAAAACCGAAGCCATTGCAATAGCGTATTTTCTAAAAAGATAATTCGCTAAAATGACGCGTAAAAACAAAAGAAATGACAACTGTCAAAGTCAGACCAATACAAGCATCAGTGACTGTGGCGCCATTTTCTCTTAAGCGCCATTTTCTCTTAAAAATCAGCGTGACGCGGTTTCTCGACCAACATCCCACCTCAAAGTGTCTAACGGGCGCAAAGAAGTATAACTTCAAAAAATGTAAGTGTGAATTCAACATAATTTTTTTTGTTAATATCCGTTGTATAAAAATATCATTACAACATGGACAGATGACTAAAATAGTCAAAAGTAAACATGGCTTCCCGTTAGTACAACAGACCATCGATACTAGATGACTTGGACGATCATTCGTCTCCGGGACGATGACTCTCGCCTTCCACAATGAGCTATTAAAAGATAATGAATCTAACATAAGCCTATCTGTGGAGTCTGTCAGACGAATGTTGCTTCTTCAGTCAGGGTATTGACCAGATTAACTTCTGAATGGGAACACCGATAAGTATTGATTACATCAATGAATACTGGAATCTAGTGGTCTTTTCTAAGAATTTAAGTTAATACCTACTCATATATTTTTTTTTTTATGTTTAAAGAAACGTTTGAGCTCTTATGAAATATCTTGAACTCAGGGCTGGCAAAATAAAAAATAAAATATTGAAATTCACACAATGGATCCTCAATCATCCATGCGCTTTGAAGCTGCAAGATGGATTGTTGTCTAGCTTAGTGAAAACCAGTTACAAAAAACACGTTTACCCACTTATTATTGCTAAGTACACCTACATCATTTTGTATAATTTTCTAACTTATAATTAAAATCTGTTTATATTTCTAATCAGGGGCTAGAATTCTCCAGCCGTCTATGCGCTTGGTAGCTGCAGGACGAGTTGAGATCTAGCCTCTTTCTGTACAGCGCTCTTGAGGCGATTTTTCGCAAAAACAGCGCTTTATTAATTGTCCATATAATAATAATAATTCAAATATTTCAATTTTGGGCTGCTTTCAAATACTCAGAAATAACTGTGCCAGAAAGCAGGAAACTAGTTGTGCTGGAGTGGGATTTAAACCTAAAGATTCTTATCCGCAATCATTTGCAAAACAAATAAATTCCTTATTCATAATGGCCACAATATGAGTAATCAAAACAGATATGGGAAGTCACTGAGTCACAAGGAATGCAATAAATTCACAGATTTATCGCATAAACTCTATTCCGCTGAATAATAGAACATAATTTTATATAAGGCTCGTAACACTAAGCAGGCGAGAATTTCAGGTATTCAGCTAGTTTTTCCCTCCTAAACAATTTTAAGATAAGGAAAATAAGCATTGTTTCATAATGTAAAATGTAAGACAAATATAGAAATATGTACTTGAAGTATTTATTTTTAAAGGGATATATATTTTTAACATTTTGAATGTATACAAATACTTGTAGACAAATTACTGGATTATACCCATGCTGGGCTGATATCAGATATTATTGATTTCTCAACAGAGACCGAGAAACTCTGGAAACGAATATGGATTATCTAGGCGTTAACAGGGCTTATGACCTGTCATTGGCTGGGTTAAGTGGCCACTTGATGTACTACAACATTCCCCATTCCGCCCATCATCTGATAACCATATATGAAAAAATGTTGAAACTCTTATATATATATTAGGTCCTTACATATTATGAAATTGGCGTTTTGCCGTACTCGCAACTTTGATCTCAAATATTTTCTCTTTGGTTAGAAATTCCAAATTCAAATTTATACAGCTATTTACTCAAGTATTTGTGTTTTGAAAATTATAATTCATTTGTTTTTCCCTCAATTGTTTTTTTTCTTTGCGTCACTCAGTTTACAAAATGGAAAACTTGAAATATCGCGTTATTTACGAGTACAAATCAACAAACGCGCGTTGACTGCTGCGTTGTATTACTCAGCTACCAAATTAGAAGAGCTTCAATTGGAATGTCTAAGACATCCACCGTTCTCTCCGGACCTTGCCCCAACAGATTACTATTTTATTCGAAATTTGGATAACTTCTTGCAAGGGAAAAAATTCAACTCCGATGGGGCAGTCCAAACCGACTTCAAAGATTTTATTGATTCCCGTCCGAATGGTTTTTTTGGTAAAGGGATCGATGAACTACCTATGAGATGGCAAAAGTGCATAGATAGCAATGGTACATACTTTGATTAAATAAATATATTATAATTTAAAAAAAAACAACTTTATGTTCCTCCCATACAAAACGCCAATTTCATATGTAAGGACCTAATATATTGAACTCGTCTTCGTCGTTCCGCATTACAGAAAATTTCTATGCTTGTTGAGAAGATTGCTAAGCATTTTTTGGCAATCATCTTCATTAGTGTAGGTAAGGCACATCCAAACTTAATTACTTACTAGAAGACGCCTGAAGATGTCTCAGACATATTTCGCATAATATGCCTTTTAAATATTCCCTTACATTTTCCTTTGATTAATTTAATTGGAACTACATGTCTGGTTTTTTAAAAGCATACATATATGTACATATTATAGGCTGTCGAATAATTATGAGTGGTGTGGCATTCTATCCTCTCTGCCTACTCCTTCGGGGAAATTGCGTGATGGTTAGTAGTAAGTTATTCTCGTATATTAAGAAACCATGTATTTTTTCTAAAAGATTATCTTTAGTTTTGATTGCATACTTGAAAAATGTTGATGAAAAATGGTTTCATAGGAAATGATGCATGTATAAGATTACTTTATAAACCTACACTTGAAGCACCCTGTAGGTATACAGAAGTTTGCTGTGACGAATCTAGATTATTAGGGACATCCTAAAATAAATACTCTCTTTTTTACAAGCAAAGTTAGTAGTGTGAGAATCAGATAACAAGATGGCGGATGACGTGACGGTTAGGAAATAGAACATTGATATAATTGATTTCCTTACATTAATTAATGTTATTAACTTCACACCAAAGGAAACCGAATATTCAAATCCGGTGATCGTGCGAGTAGATAAAAACACTACCGGTTTTACTTATTAGGCGATCTCCGATTTTACTTAAAAATATTATGTGCCTGAACATCTGTGTGAGCTTACGTCAGAACAACGGGACGTGCACCGGACATGGAAAGACGCACTGGAATTGGAGAAAAAATTAATTTTAGATAGTAAGAAATGCTTTAATTCATACTGGTGGAGAATTTTCAATTTTATTGGGAAAAGAACCACATATATATGTTTAAGATACGTATTTATATCATTTGTTAAAATAAATATTTAAAAAAAATTATTCCTAATAATGTTAATTTAACTTCCCTGCACTTGAAGTAACAATGCAGTGCCCTATGCATCATTGGGTGCAGATTAGGGAGATTAATAGTAGGTAGTAATATATATTTTTGTTTCCTCTAATTTTTGTCATTTTTCGCTGATTTTATGATTCAAAGTAATAACCGTTGCAATAAACTTCGCAATTTGAAATTGGAATCGAAGGACCGCGATAGGTTTGCGTTTGCGGGCCTGTTCGAGTGCCGGGTATATAAAGCAATGTTCCTGTGTGGCCGCTGTCAGTAATGCTCACGCAACGATGATGTAAGGTTGCCCTTTAGCCTTTGTACTGCTCGATACGTGAATCAATGCACTAAGGAAGCCATCATAAACATCACCGGAGCGGGAAAATATCCTAACCTTATTTTATTCACTTACTTGCGTAACGAAACTTACCGTAAAACGGGGTGAATAAAAACGGCGGGAAAATAGAAACAAACGCAGGAAAGCTGTAATAAAAAGGGGTAATAAAATAATGGCGGCTCCGTAGCGAAATGGCTAAGATGGTTTGGTAGCCCAACTAACTAACCACTATTTCACAAGACGATTAATTAATTCTGGACTGGACTTCGAACAAGATTTTCTTCTAGTTACCCACTACGTCATCAACAGGCATTTACGTCATCATTAGACATCTACATCACACGTTTCGTGTATTAGCCTAAGTGCTGGAGTCTTTAGACGGTGGAATTTGATAATAAAGTGGTGCCATGAAATTCACCCTAGGAAGCATTAGATCATTGTCATGGGTCGCTACTTTCTGGATAATTCATTGTGATTTTAAACGAAAATATACTTTGTCTTTACATCCGAGAGTCTTGATGAGATGACTGCGATGATTGAAGACCTAAAGGTAGAATCGGCCAAAATTGGACTCAAGATGAATGTAGCCAAGACGAAATTGATGACAAACGTCAACACGGATGGAAAAATTCTACCTGTGGAAAAAGTCGACAACTATGTTTATCTTGGTCACAAAATCACCATCGGCAGAGACAATCAGACCAGCGAGGTGGATAGGAGGATAAATCTCTCTTGGGTGGCTTTTGGAAAACTAAATTCCACATTCCGAAGCTCCATTCCCAACTCACTCAAGACTCGAGTATTCAACCAATGCATTCTGCCCGTTCTTACTTATGGCACGGAAACAATGACTCTGACCAAGCAATCCTCTCATAAGTTGCAAGTTGCACAGAGGAGCATGGAGAGGATTATGCTTGGAATAACATTAAGAGACCGAAAAAGGAACGATTGGATCCGACGCCAGACAAAGGTCTGCGACGTGGTGCAGCGAATTGCTTGGTTGAAGTGGAAATGGGCCGGTCACATAGCCAGAATGACGGACGACAGATGGACGAAACGCGTTCTGGTGTGGAGACCGAGGAACCAGAGGCCTCAAGGACGTCCACCGTTGAGATGGGTGGACGACATCAGGAAGTCTGCTGGAAGACAGAAGATAGGGACGGCGCAGGACCGGGAGGAGTGGAGACAGCAGGGGGAGGCCTATGTCCAGCAGTGGACCTCAACCGGCTGAGATGATGAAACTTTGTCAAATGTTAATAAATAAAATAAATTATAGAGTTGTGTATTTTTCGTGTGTAAATACCGAGTACCAAAAAACACGGCACGTCTGTACCGCTCTCACTTCCCGGTAGTACAGGTATTTACAGGGCTGTAATGATACATATTATGTGGAATCACTGTCTGCTTCTGGCGGTGCCTATAGCCCGTCCGGATGTTTTTTTTGCACACGTTAATAAAGCGGCATAGCATGTGTTTTGTGGTTTGCACACACCTACTCGTACTTATTTGCCGCTAAATATAGGGCTAGGCAGAGAGGATAGAACGCCACACCACTCTGTCCTGGCTTATTTTTCCGCTTAGTGTTAACGCATTTGGCTACAGTGCATGAGGTCGCGGGTTCGATTCCCGTAGGGGGTCAACATGAAACATTTTTTTACATATGATTTTCGTATTAATATTTAATGTGTGATACCTTGGATTGATGTTTACATAAAAAACATTAACTGTCAGGTCAGTCAAACGTCGTCGCGCCGATAATTAAATATTCCATACAGTTTTAGCTTTATATGGGACAGATGAACTGCAAAAGAAACTGTGCAGTTTTCTGTCCCGATTAAAGTGGGCTCTAAAAAAAAAAAAAATTGTTTTACACCCGTTGTGGGTTTACCTAATTGTTTTTTTCCAGATATGTATGCAAGTTTAAGGCATCCAATGTGTGATTTACATCATCTTTTGAAAGTTTTGAGGCAAAAGTTATTTAAGGGAGTATTTTTTCTGCATCAATATTCTTACATAATTACATCTCAATCTTTTTTTTATGTTGTATTATTTTTATCTTAATTATCTTCGCCATATTATATATTAATATGAAAAACAAATTACTGAAACCGGATATGGAGTAAATCTGATTGGTCAGATAACGAACAGTAAAAGCACGCAACATTATATTATCTAACATTATTTCTTCCGGTCAGAGACATTTCGGCGTATGTCGATTTTGGCCGAAAATACGTTTTTTACATTTTATTTTTGTTAACTTTTTTTCTATGTCGATCCAGTTTAATTTTCTAGATAGCCAGTAATGGCGAATGCATATTTACATAACGAAGCAAATATAATTTAACCACTTGTTTTAAAATAGTGCAACGCATAGAATCGTATTTTCACATACGATATTATTTAACTTTAGATTTTGGAAACATAAGGATGAAAAACTAACCAATGCCTTGAATTTTTTTTGTAATTTTTATAAATGTTATTATTACAAAACGACTTGTGTTAAAAAAACATCAAATTAAATCATTATTACCAAAAAATGTTATAATAATACCGTCTAAACAGGTGAACATTTGAACAGGTGGTGGCCTAGTGGTAGCTAGCGTCGGCGTCGCCATCTCTGAGTCTAGAGATCCCTGGTACGAATCCCTACTCCGCCAAATAAAAGGATGCCAACCAATTGTTAATGAATCTACAATGTAAAGGAATATGTATTTTTGTAAATAAGAATATTATTTTGTCAATTCGTTATTTCGCTCTCTTTAAAAGTAGCAAAATCCAACATACGCCACAATGCTTCTTACCAGAAGTTTTGTGTTATCTCCTACGATCTTAAATGATCTAATTTAAATGCGAGATTGATTACCAAAGAATCTAATTGATTAGTTTAGTAAAAAAAATAAGAGGATGTCGAACTATGAATTATTACGTATAGGATATGTATGTAGGTACAAAGTTTTTTTTTGTTAACGTTAATTATATTACGGGACTGAATTGCAAAATTAAAATATAACCAATGGGTTTCTTCTAGAACCGAATTTTTTGTGTTGAATGTTAAAAATAATATTTCATTTTGCTGAAGTAAAAATATTTCTCAAAAACATGTCATTATTATTTTTCCGTTTATGTCAAAATAAAAAGTGATATTTTTTTTGGACACCCTGGGAATGGTACCATGAATCAATGGGTATTTAGTCAGGTAATTTCGCATAACTTGCTCGGGTGTTGTGCTAATAAACTCTTGTGTTTATGAAATTATTGGCAATTAAATAGGTGCTCTATATTGTTTATTAAATTTTAATAACAAAAAAAAAACAGGTAAAGCATTATCCTACTTTTCCATTCATCAAAATTTTCATGCAAGAAACTCGATTTTGGTGCTTTGAAAATGCATAATAGATTAAGATTGAGAATATATAGACCCTAGCATCCTAAGGTTCATTTTATACGTACTATGCCGCTCACTCAAATTCAGATGAATTCACAAAAAAAAGTGGGCTGCAGTACAGATTTTATTTACAATACTAATTCATTCCTGGCGATGAATGTTCTGCGAATTTTGTGAATTTCACGCCGCGTGTGTTAGACACATAAGCATGTTCTTTCTTTACCTAAAGAATAATCCTTGTAAGTATTTAATAAGCATTTAAAAATAAACCTATTAAGCTATATCTGCCTGATTTTTAAAGCGTCTTAAATATTCTGTCGCCCTTTTTTTAAATAAATGTCATTTTATCTTACTAGGTATAGATACATTATTATTATTCGTAGCTATTCAAATTTCAAAATTTACAATGGGCATTGAACCGTGTTGTGGCTAGTGGTAGATTTGTGGACTGCAGATTGGAATCTCTGGGCTCGAATCCCACTCCATCACAACTTGTTTCCTGCATTATGAAACACAGTCATTTCCGACTATTTGAAAGCAGACCCGAAATTTATTGTTTCTTTTTGCTTTTAAAAAATATAAATAAATTATGTATAGACTAAAAAAATTAATGCTTTGTTAAAATTTTTAGATTATAAAATGGCTACGGAGTATTACTCAATTCTTTTACATAATCTGTACATAATCTCATGATCAAAATATATATAGCAAAATTACGGACTCTTTAGCGTAATGGCTAAGATGCTGGACTCCAGGTTTGAGAAAAAAAACCAGTAGGGGTTTTTTTCAAGCCTGCGTGATTGCGATATTGTTCCTTTCTGTTACTGGCCTTAAAATATCAAAAATATAAAAAGGGAGCATTACGTAAAAGCTGAACGAAATCGTGAAAGTTTCGAGTGCCAGAAATTAGTTATATCGTTTTTTGTGCAAAAATTCGACTATTTGAATTCAAATTCGACAAATATTCGTATTTGACTACCCTGCATAACACATCAACAGTAAGATATTATTTTTATTTCTTCCTGAATAATTTGAGTTAATAACAGCTTCGTAGAAAAAACACATGCAAGCTACAATAATTACATATACACCAAATTATTGCTCTTGTTTTAGGCGAGCTTTCTTGTGATGTTGAATAGTATGTATGATGTTCTGAAGTCGGTCTGGAATCCAGACCTCCTAACGAACGTGGAGAATTTCACTTTTAGTGAATGTCTATCGACGGATTTTTGTGTTAAAATAACTTGTTTAATAACATTCGGCGACTCGGCTCTCTGCTATAAGCGGAGGCTGAGTAGCGCAAACTTAACCTACTTGTCGTCTTCTTATTCTTCTTCTTTCGCCAAGTTTGCTCCTATGTGGAGCATGTGGACATCACTAGATCCCTCCAGCAGACCCTGTCACCAGTTAGCTCTCTCGCCTCCTCCCACGTCAGGCCCGCATCCATCAGCTCCGCCGAATACATCCGTAGGATGGTCATCGACGGTTTGCCAGGACGGCGCAGCGGTATCCTGTTTCTCTTTACTTATCGTCTCCTGCGTTTAAATATTCAGATTTCCCAACACATACACCACACTCCACACATATACAACAACACAACATTTATTTGTGATATAGAATCACATGACATAACATAACCACCTTGTTTGCTCACTTCGCGTCTTCAGAAATTTGTCTTGTACATTGTGTTGTCCACGTAATTGGTGTTATATTGTGTATGTTACCTCAAATTGAAAATTCTTAGTTCATTGTACCCGAAACATAGCACTGTGTGCACAACATTAAAAAAACCGGTCCATAACGGTATAAATAAAATACTAAAAGTTCCCTCTTCCACATGGAAGCCCGTTGAGATTAGATGTTGGGCTAACTTATCGTCTTCGTCATCGAAAGCTTCCCGTTTGGTGATTTGTCCTTTCTTTTTTTTAAATGTATATATTTTGCATCGTGACACTCTTTTGAATCGATCGATGCTCCCACTCCCAGATATAACTTTACTTGAAAATCTTTGGATTACAATATTCTATTGTATGATTCGCAAATTTAAATTATGTCAAATAGTCCACGAGGACTCTAAAACAGCTGCGGTTGGAGGTAGGCCTCGTTCCCCTCAAAGGATTTTCTCTTCTTAATTGCATTTTTATAACGCGTAGGTAATTAATTGTTTAAAAATACTAACTTTTACATGCACAAACATGTCTAGATACACGAATTAGGTCTATATACCCTTTCATTGCTACTTTTGTTTTACATCTCTGCACGATATGTGGCTTGTGGCTAAATTATTTGCTAAAGGAAATTTGGATTAGCTTTCGAAGATTCCGTATATGGACCAATTAACCAATGAAGATCGATAAGTAGAGGAGATTGTATCCAGTGGAAATTCCTAATGTATTGTTCGATGTAACGAATAATTCGACTTGCAGCAAAAATACTTAAGAGACAGCGCAAATTTCTTGAACTTGATTTCACAAAGGAATGTTAGATTATAAAGCAATATTTACTTACGTTATATTTATTTCTATGTACCATAATATAATGTGCTTATTATAAACACGTTATTCATTCATTAATCATCAACATTAGGTATATGTCAATGTCTTTAAAAAAAAATTTTACTCGCAAATTTTTCACAATTTTTTTCTGTCATTGGCATTGAATTGGAGGATATAAAATCTTGAATTAGGTGTTTTAAACAATAGGTTTGGTCTTAAATTAATTAAATAAAACACTTTGTTACTTAGACCAATTGAATTTATTTAAACACTACTACAGTTTCGGAAAAACAGATCTTTCCATCATCAGGTGTAGTTATAAACTAAATATAAATATACAGAAAAATTATTAAAAGCTTAAGTAGGTACTGGTACGGGTGGGTGGAGCTAATTTAGGGGGTGGGGAGGGGTATGTAATGGGAATATTGTTTGTTTGTTTGTTTGTTTGTACATTTTTATTTGGTTATAAAAAAAAAAACTCACAGCTAATATATTATTATTAATGGGTGGGTATTTTTGAACTTAATATTATTAATCAAGTTTTTTTCCGATCTTTAAGTTTTTTTTGTATTTCTAGATTATCCAAGTTTCGTTTTAATATTTTGGTTTATAAACTACACCTGATGATGGAAAGATCTGTTTTTCCGAAACTATAGTAGTGTTTTAATAAATTCAAGCGGTCTAAGTAACAAAGTGTTTTTATTTAATTAATTTAATCATGTTATTCCACAACGTTAATGCCGATTCAATAAATAATAAAGGTTTGGTCTTGTTAGGTGTGTGATAATGAACACAATACCTTTTTTTAAATTTCGTACTTCTGTTTATTTTAATTTTCACCACAAACGTTAAACTATCACAAGAATATATGTATAATACCTACATTCTATGTGGCATTTTGCAATCTTTACTAAGGTTTATAGAGAACTATTATTATACACGCCTCAAGATAGCCAGAGCTTTCAACTTTCATGCGGAGCCATTCAATATAACTCCTATGGTCTTTATTAATTGAGCAGGTCCTTTTAGGACTTAATGGCCCATTGCCCGGTTAGCGATAAAGGCCTTTGTAATTTTCAGATTAAAATACCGTTTCCCTAATCGAATATTACACGTTACATTGTGATACGTAAAACGCACACGTTGTTGCGGTGTTTTCATTATTTAAAACATCTTAAAATAACAACTAGAAATAAAGAAAAAATAAGATTACCATTAAGAAAAAATTGTGTACCAGAATTCGGTGTTATTTAAAGCGGTAAAATGCTTTTATGAAATCGGGAAAAATATCTATGAAGAAGAAAAAAATAAAGTTAAGGTGTATGTGTTAAATAATGTGTGATGTGAGTGTGTATGTATTGAATAAAATATGAATACTATGTTAATATTAGAGTGCATTTTATATAGGTAAGTATTTAATTTACGCTAATTCGAGATATAAAAAAAAATTTAACAAAGCTTTGTGAAGTCGCGACAATTATGGATCAGAAATGGTTCCTTGTTTGTGACGTCACTCGATAAATAAGCTCATGATAATAATAAATTTTAAAAAAAAAGATAAACCTATCTACGTCTTACTGAAGCATTCTTGGTTCATTAAAATCGAGTATTCTGTATTAAAATTTGTTACTTGTATTTTGATATTTTTTTTTACATATTTTCGTTTCAAATAATTTAATTATTAAAATACTGAACCTCAATAAAACATGAATAAACTAAACTTATTATGTATCAAATAAGGTTATAAAAAAAAAATCTCCAAGCTAATGTATTATTTTTATTTTTTGTGAGTTGATACACCAGTAATTAAGCTTTTAATACTTTTTCTGTACATTAATATTTAGTTAATAACTACACCTGATGATGGAAAGATCAAACTGAATTGTTAATCTAGCAAATTTTAAGATATATATTTTTGTATAATATTTTTTACATTTACAAACTCCAGTTGACAAACTGAGAATAGTTTAACTTGGGGGCAGAAGCTGATAAAGTTAGAGTTATTATTGTCTTTGTTTAGAAGTCACTGGGCGTTTTCTTTAAGTGTAAATACAATTCTATTCTTGAGATAACGGCTAGTTTATGAACCTTTGTTTCTGCCTCCTGGTTATTTCAATTATTATTATATTAATTAAATTCCTATACAAGCAGCTGCCATAAAGCCGGCCATATTTGACTCTTTAGTGATTTGAGATATGAAAAGCACGTTTTAATGTTTATTAATACAAGCTAAAGGAACAATGACTATTTAACAACTGTTTGTAATATAACCTTTAAATTTTATTTATTTATTTTATCATTAATAAAATCATAAATAGAGTCGCTATTCTTTCCGATAACATGAATAGCCTTGAAAACGTTACAAATATTTATATATTTTTACAATTACAACGATATAAAACACAATGATCAATTTTTTTTTGTTTGTTTGTTTTTTTTTTTTTTTTTTTAAATCTTATAAAACATACATGTATTATATTCCCAGGAGTTATAAAAACTCATTTTGGGACCGGTATTATTCACATTTTTAATTACATATTGCACAATCAAAAAGACGAATAAGAAAGACGATTCAAAATGAACCTTTAAATTCAATCTTAATCCTAAACATCATATCTATCATTGAAACAAATAGCATATTTAAAAATACAGATCTTTAAGGGCTCTACTATGTATTTTCATTTACAAATGTATGTTTTAAAAACACGACAATACGAATGATTTTTAACACTTGTCATTGGCTCACGAAGTCATAAGCGTCCACCGTGAAAGGCGTGAAATTCATTCCGTAGTGAGCGCCTAGGATATTCTTGTTTTGCTGTGACGTCACGCCGCATGCACCAAGGCCTACTAGAGTATATGCACGCCAAATGGAGGATTTTGCGAGCGATTTAAAAAAGCGCTAATACAAACCGTGCTTAAAAATTCATATGATATCGTAAAAAAAATAATGCCTTGATATCGTAATTTTTCAATAATTTTTTTGAAATAATAAAAAAAAAAACTGGAAGAACCCTATTCTCAATTTTAATAACGTATTATTTTACAAATACTGACTTAAAATTACCTGCAAAAATAATATATGTCAAACAAAAAATGTCAGGTACCTAGGCAATACAACAAGCATTATGTTAAAAATCTCATCAATGGCGTGCACACAAACTGATATAAAATATTAAATAAGTTCCATACAAACCCATACAAAAAAAATCTTTAAAATTTTTAAATTGGTAAAAACTGGGTTAAGGGGGTATCCAAGTTTCTAGGAACTAATAAATTTAACATTTAAAAAAAAAGAAAAATCGGAAACAATTCAAATAATGATATTTATGTTGGTTTTATTGCGTAAAAACAGAATCAACGTTTTTTTTTCTTCATAAAATGAAAAAGCTTTTACATAGTTTTCCCCGTCGTTTTGTCATACAGATAAAAATATTGACCTATACCTAAATAACTCATATTTATACCAAAGATAAGGTAAATAGCCTAATAATGTAATACAAATTCAACTATTTCCAAAATTATACAACCCAATCCGCAAAAAAAACAGCAGTGTCAAACTCGTAAAAAGTACCAATCATCCAATACATCAAGTGCGCAAAACACGATATTTTCTACAGAAAACGTTTAAATTGCCTGAAAATTCCCGCGCTTTCCACGGCGCATGGACGGGTCTTATCTTCGGGCGCTTTTCTTTGCTCGCGCAGGTCTAATCCTACCACGTGACCCGGCGATCTGACCTGTGATTGGTGGAGAGATCGCCCATGCGATACGAATCTGCTCGCGCGTGCGCACACCGGGCCACGAACGTCCGCCATTTTATGTGTATTCACTACCCTATAAGGATTTTAGAGGTTCATGAATGCATTTTTTAAATACTTATTTTTTGTGTGTAAAAAATTGGTGCTTCATTAAAAAATACATATTATATTTGTATTTGTTTGGTATTTACCAAAAACAATTCATTATTTTTACAACACTTGAAAAGTTTTTATGTGATAAGTTAGATGGTCGGTACCTACTGACGTAAGTAATAAATTAACTAAAAAATAATTAAACTCAATTTTTCGAGAACCTTTTTACAATTGTAAGTAGGTACGGATTTAGGTGTTTTATGGAATTAATTACATCACAAAAGCTCTTTTATCATTTATCAATGAAATACTATGCAAAATAAATATTTTAAGTAGATACTTATTATGCTTGAAGCTTGAAGGTATTTCAAGTATAATTAAAACCTAAAGTTAAAATTAACTCTCGCTTTTTCTACAATTATAGTAATTTGACCAAAGTAGTAAGGTTTTCCTTATTTATCAAAGTTCATACCTACATTATTATACATATTAAGGTATGTATAATACATGGATATGAAAAACGGTTTACGACCCCCGTATTATAAAAGTCAAGTACAGTAGCACTAGAGGCCACTTGACCCTCGATGCTCACTAAAGATGAATTCTGGCTTCTAAGATTTGCAGGGGTACTAAATCTAAAATTTAAATTTGTTAAGTCCGGAGGCCCATTAATATAGAGGAAGAACATCACTTACACTCGGCTTGAGAAAAATCCCTTTTGATTTTTTATCTCACCGAGAATCGAACCCGGAGCCTCTGTGTCGTGAGGCCATTGCGCAACGGAGGCCGCTAATATCGTTCAAATAGCTTGTACATCAAAATTATTTACGAAAAAAATACACAAAAACAATAGGTGCAATCCGTTTGTCAAACGGATATTTTAATAAGATGGATAAAATAATTTAAAGTTTGGATTTTACATGCGATCGGTAACATCACCGTCGCTAATCTGAAATAATTATTTCAGTAATATTTTCTTACAAAAATATTTCATTCGTGACACCTTGGACTAGCGCCGAAGCGTAATACGACAATATAGCTTTGATGTAATAAAAGTTAACGGTAAACAATGTACCAATTTAGTGCCCTATGCACCATCGATTGTGTGCGTATAAGGGAAAGTAGTATAGCAGTAAAATGATTTATTTTTTTTTTTTTACATTTTAATAATAATAATAATATAATAATAGTGTTTATTCCAGCATAACTAAGCAGTTAGTGCAATACTTAGTTAGCCATAGCATAGGTAGAATACAATACATATATATTTCATAACTTAACTAATCATTAATTACAATAAAAATAATAAAACTAAAAAATAAGAGTTGTAATTTTAAGAAAAAAAAAAAATGTCAGTTCACTGGTGTTTGGACACACAACATTACACTCCAATGCTGCCACATGTCCAATTCCCATCTGTGTTGCACAAGCTGTTGTGCTGATGATGAGGTTGGAGCTTTTCATCAGCCTCTCCCGAAAGCCTGCAACTCGGTGTCTCAGTAGCCCATCCCAGTGTGGTATACGTGCTGTAGCAAACATACCACTCGCGCTACAGTGACGGGGTAATTTCATCAGGGCTCTATACCCATTGTTGTAGCATACCTTCATGTGCCTCGCGTTACCCAGTGTATAATTATACCATAGCTCACTGCCATATTCTGCGTACACAGTCGAAACCTTAATTTTTATAAATTAATTCAGAAAGGATTTCATTTTTCCTTGTTATCTTTGTAAGCACTTGAATATCTTTCATATTTAAAAATACTATTCGAAGGATATTAGAATTACTTAACATTACACTTTTTTTTATTTTTAAAGTAGGTACAAATAATCAATTTTTTAAAAGTAATTATAATCACAAGTTTTTATTTGCACTCTGTCCATATTATGTAGTAACAATAGCGCCCTTCTATAACTAGGCAATGATACGAGTAAGTAACAAGTAACTAACATTAATGTTGGTATAAGACAATAAAACAGATTATCAGATGTACTTCTGTTTATTCAAGAATCATGACTGATGGTAGGATAGGTAGATATACACAGAAGGTTTAGTCACATACAATAACTTGTGAGCCTGAAACCTGACCTGGTGATTAGTATCTTAATTTGATTTAAGTATGGTGGACTAGATTACTGATTGCATATATTATAAGAGTTAATACACAGATTTAATTAGACTTGTAAAGTGCGGATGAGAAAGTAGAAAAACTGGCATGCACACGTAGAGAAAATCGATGATAATATAATACACTAAGCTTAAATGTATCCACCAAACTAAATTTGCGTAAGAAACACAGAAGCGAGGCAACAGACGCAGCAATCCTTGAGATCTACTGTCATTCGGCGTAGACGTTTCGTGGCTAGGCTACATACTACGTATGCCTCCCGAGAGCCTTAACCATTAACCATGCTTGCCTATTTTACAAGGCATCATGTTCTCGGCGTCCTGGACGTCAACTGTTGACAATCCGTCGGCAGTTTGCGTCAGAGCTGCGGGACGTGGACCTGACCTGGAAGGATGCTCGGGAACTGGCGGCCGATCGCATGACTTGGAGGCAGTTTGTTGAATCCATATGCTACACATAGGGAAAGGATATGGTATGATGAAGCTTCATGACCAATTGCTCTTGCGCTCTTGAGGCGATTTTTCGTAAAAATAACGCTATAAAAATGATCATATAAATAAATACTTTTATCGAAAAACTAACAAATACCTACCTATGCAATAATCACTACTAACAATCATTTCATATCGACCCAACCAGGAATCGAACCATCGCAGCGAATGCGAGGCTGATGCCTAAGACTAATCATCTTGCCTTTAACAAATGATCAAGACTCACAACACCTAGTGTGCCAATGCGGTGCCCTATGAATCATTGAGAGCGAATGAGAGTAAATAGTAGAAGTATTTTATATTTATTAATTTAGCCCCCTCAACAGGCCAGGAGGCCCAATTACAGAGGGGAATAACGTCACAAACACCCAGACTTGAGATAACTGTTTATTTTTTGTGTTCTCACCGGGAATCGATCCCGGAACCTCCGTATCGTGAGTCCAGCGTCTTAGCCATGTAGTTGCAAGTCTTCATCACCATGCCATATCCGCTCCGTATGTGGAGCGTATGGAATCCACAAACCGCCTCCAGGCCAAGCGATCGGCCCGCAGCTCTGACGCAAACTGCCGACGCATTGTCAACAGTGGACGACCAGGACGCCGAGAACCTGATGCCTTGTAAAATAGGCAAGCATGGTTAAGGCTCTCGGGAGGCGCACGTAGTATATGTCCTAGCCAGCCGAAACGCCTTCGCCGATGACAGTATATGCAAGTCTTAGAAGTAGTAAAATAAGTATGCTACGAATTAAAAAAAATATATCTTACAAAATTAACTAAATTGCAATTTTTGAACTTTTATGTTTGATTTTTAAATGGTAATTTTTATTTTTTTTTGTGGAATAACAACATGCTGGCATTTTTCACTTTCTTCCTGTTGCGGTCAGGTGGTCGGTGATCGGTGATCATGTTAAAACACCGCACCGTCCATATTCCATTCCAGTACAAACAAATCGAGATCACAGTAGGGTGGATATCGTGATGCTCTTTGTTTGCTCTCCAACTATCACATTCCTGGATCAAATAATAATGAATTTACTTAACTACGGAATTTCTAGACTGCGCAGTAGCGACCAGTGGATAAACAGTAGGTTCTAGTCACTGAAAAACACAAAAAAACTTTGAAAAACTTACACATAAATTAAAAAAAAAATGTACAGTGAACTCTCTCTCTATACACGAGTTTTTACTTTATTAGAGGTATTAGCGTTATTATTATTTTGTAAAATTGCCATTTTATTACGATTATACACGGTGTAACTCAACTCGCAGTACAACCCAAAAACTGGTGAATCTACAACATATTTGGAGTCGAATGTGTAACGTGACTTTTGAATTTGAGCTTGAAAAAATATTTTTTTTCTTCTCAGAAAAGCTTTCATTACTACCGCAGATTAAGTAAAATTGCACAAGTTCATATTTCAATGCTGTTTTTTTTATTTTGGATAGTATAAATTCGACTAAATACACGATATTTGACAACAAATCGCAAACATTTATCGAAAAAAAAAAAAACTTAATGAGTTTTCTCGAAAAATTTCAAATCAAAAAACTATGGGTCTAAAAAAAAAAAAAACTCAACAAAATCGACTCCAAATATGATGTAGATTTCACTGGTTTCCCGTTTGTATATCGAGCTTTGTTACACCATGTATTATAATATATAAATATTTTATGTAAGTTTTATGTAAAAAAAAAATGAAAAAAAAAAAATCGTTACACATGAATCAGGTATCTACGAGTCAGATATGAAATAAAATACGCACTATTGTTTGAAAATACTTAAATAATAGTAATATATTTAAGTAGTTTTCAAACGAAAACATTATTATCGAAAAGTCCTACAAACATTGAGTTAAAATGACGTTAATATAAATCATATTTGTAAGTCAAAAAACTTAACGCAAGGTTAAGCAAAAAACCCGTTTTGGCCAAAAAATATTATGTACGTATACGCATTAATTTCTCAGAGTTAATGACAAACTTTAAAAATAGCATAGAGACATGATGAAATTTACGCGAAAAGCTTTAAATAGGTCTATATTTTTTTATACGAAGAAATTCAATAATAGGACTTATCTAGATAAATATGGATATGTATTTTTAAACAAGCAACGAGTTTTTGGTAAATTTTTAGTTTATCATTAATTTTGCTATATCTTAACATTTCAAAATATCCTCTCTTATATCAAAAGATGCACCGTACCTATCATCTGCAAAAAATAAGGTTGAAATTTCCTAGTATGTAAGACCATTTAATTTTTTTATCATATTAGTTGTAAAAACAGAAGAGTGAAAATTAAATCCATCACGAATTATGAATAAAAATTTACAGATGAATTGAATGTTTCATTTAGGAACTTAGCATTCATATTTTTGCCATTGATTAATATAAATTATAGTGCCATAACTCCTTTTCTACAGGAGGGTAGATAAAATTTTACAGAAATATAAATTATATCAATACTGGACGGAAGAATATCATGTTTTTAGTCAAATTGATACTATCCATAAATAAAACAAAATCAAAAATGGCATTTTAATATGAATTTGTGCAATTTAAGCTTTTACCAGAAGAAAAAAAAAATTTCAAGCTCAGATTCAAAAACCACGTTACACATTCGACTCCAAATATGATGTAGATTCACCAGTTTTCGGGTTGTACTGCATATTTTGTTACTCCACGTATAAATAGATTGTCGTCTTATCCAAATATGCCATCAATATTTAACTGACTGTCTGCCCCGTAACATAGTGGTAGCGCATTTTAACTACCGTACTTGAAGTCGCGGGTTCGATTCAACATAAAATATTGATTTACATGTGATTTTCATATAAATATTTCATGTGTGATACCCTCGGACTGGTACTGAAGCGTCTGACTGATCATATTACCATCATGTAATAAAATGATCAAGATACACTGCACTTGATGTTCCGATACGGTGCCCTATGCATTATTGGGTTTGGATAAGGAAAAGAAGTAGTAAGTAGTAATTTAACTGACTATGCATGCTTCTTTCACCCAGTTTTATATTACACATTCCATAAAACCAAAATTCAGATGGCTTGAATATAATTTTAACAAAGTCCGTGAACATGGTACATTTCGAGTCGTAAATAATTTTTATGTTAACGATACTCCCGGTGTGGAAATCGTGGCTCTTATCATAATTCTAATATCTTGGTGGTCCGTTTAGCAAACCAAACGCTGCCATTGTTATACGGGCACATTCCTGCTAGTTCATACACTTATATTTTATTCAATACTGCATTTATATTCCCAACTTCTCAACATCTGTTCAGACTAAAGCCCGCTATATACAGGACAGTTTTCTGCGCAGTTTTCTATGCAGTCTGAAAACGGTCCCGTATACAACGAAAACTGTTTAAAAAACTGCGTGCTTATGTCAGATTTAAGCTGACATGACAGTTAATGTTTTTTATGTAAACGTTTAAGTAGACATTGGTTTATTGTATGCTTTTAAAATACGTAAAAAACCAATAACATATTTACATTATTAGCTAAATATACAATTTCCTGAGAGCAAACATACGATAATAACTTACAATCGCGTTTCAAAAATACACATATTTAGCGTGTCTTTTGACAGAAGTTTGACAGACTGCACAGTTTTCTGAACAAGAAACTGTGTAGTTTTCTGAACAAGAAACGGTCCCGTATACAGCGGGCATTAATCCCTCGTAGATATAACATGGCATTAGAAAATTTGCTTGAATTTAAATATCTTCGTATTTTGGGCCAAGTAATTACAACAAAAAGTACATGAAAAGCTTAAAAACAAAGCATTAGGCATAACAAACATATTAAATAAAGATGAAAACAGCCGTTAGCTATAGATAGTAAGCAGTGAAAATATTTTGTGTAGATACCTAATTTATTATAATTGATATATAAAACGTCCATAGAACGAGCAATTTTGTTTATTAGTAATTTATTCAGAACAATAATGATAAAAATAGCTGGTTTGGCCGATGGGTTTGGTTTCTCGGGACGTTAAACAAGTTGCCCCAGTAAATTTTTGGTTCCTACTCCTATATTCCTTGTCCATACCGTCCTCTATCCACAAAACCAATTATCTATGGCACTTCGCGGGGTAGTCCAAAAAAGTGTAACAATTCGCGTCCGGCATTTCTTATTACGCATCCATCTATCGATCACGCATTTTTCTCATTCAATTAACATAAAATCAACATTGAACTATGTAAACACCGCATCCATTGTTTAATTGTGTCGTAAGTGAAATCGTTCTGATCTGTTTGTGTTTTTTTTTTACGTTATTTTGGTGAAGTGCAGCATAGAAGATCTCCTCCCTTGCCAGTCTCCATGAGACCAAAGTACGGGCAATTTTTCTACTGAATTGATGGGTTTAGGTCTCCTGGTATCGCCTGGGAGCTGAGTCTTTCGTTCGGCCTCCTTCTCCGCCTTATTCTCTCTTAAATTCTTGCACGCATAAAGCTTTCTCGTGTCAAATTATAATTGACAAAAATAGCGCTGCAGCTGCACTAATAGCATTTTTCAGACAGAAAAATAAAAATATTGGTATCCGCATCTATATTTTCACATAAAAGTATTCATTGCTTATCTGTCATAATAACATTTTTTAAAGTTTGTTTTTTACTTACTCGCGTTATGTATGTGTATTTTTGCATATTTCCGAAAAATAAAAATATTTCATATTTAAAGCAGAGGAAAGTTTCTATTTACTTTTTAAGAATTAGGACATTTAAAAATAAGTTTAACCCACTTTTGTACAATAAAGAAGAAGTTGATTCACTCTAACTTAGTGCAAGAAAGCATTCAGATCTTTAAGTGATTACAGAATTCATTTTATTACAAGATTGACAAGTTCCGATTTAGTAATAAGTGAGTGGCTTCTTATTTAGGGATAATGAAGCATACTTATCTTTAGTGGTGGAATAGTAAATAATCAGTTACGAACTGATAATTAATAAAAACATGTTTTTTAAAAGTTATTTTGAGAAGGCACACAATGTTTTTTGGGGTAGGTAAATCTTTGTGTAAAAAACATTAATTTGAACACAGAAATCGAATATGGTATGATGATAATGATAAATTATGAATAAATTAACGATGAATGATCGAACGAACGAATGAATGATAAATTAATCATTTGAATTAATAAATGAATGAATGATTCATCATATGCCATTTTTGAAAAATCACAGCTATATTAAATGCTCGAAAACAGACACCTGAACGATTAGATTGGAAGCTGTTGATGTAATATAGCTCCATGAATATTATTTATACTGAGCTGAGTCCTAATTTGTCGAAAAAAAACTAAAAATACCACGTTATAGCTAACACCAGGCACCATATTTCTGTTTAAAAACGTGTTTCTATCTCTTTTCTATATTGAGATATTACATTTTTAAATATCCAGAATTTAATAAAAATAGCATTCAACGAACATAAACTGAAGTGCGAGCGGATATGTAATGAATAAAAAAAATACCTCATATCTGTATTATATATGACGGAAAACGGACCCTTCATCATGCAGTGCCTTGTATTTTTAATATGCTACCTAAGAATTTCTTGGATTGTGTCAAAATTAAAGATAGGTTTAAAATTTTAAAGGAATGTCTGACAGAGGAGAGGTTTTTATAAATTCAGGCTGATTAATTATTGATTTGTGCTTAATTGTTAAATATCTATAAAAAAAAAGAAGAAAGAATGTTAGAATGTATGTATGTATGCATGTATGCACGTGCATATATGTATGAATGTGTAATATTATAAAATGTATATACGAATATATTCAATTTTTTTTTTGAATTTGGTTATTTTTTTTGTTTTTCTTTTTGTTTAGTTTTTGTTTTATTTTTATTTTTATATACTGTAAAACCTTATGACAAATTTTGTGTTAGTTTTATAAGGACTACTGTAAAATTATTTCTTACAATAAATAAAAAAAAATGCTTAAAAAATAAATAATAAAATTAATTTAATTCGAATAAGATTTCAATTAACGAGAATATTTTTTTCTTAGCCTTTTCAATAAAAATGTAACATATTATATACATATAAAGTTAAAAGGTAGCATGATGCTATGTTTCTTATTTCTGATCAGTTTCTTCTTCTTTTTTCTTCTTTTGCCACGTTCGCTCATAGAAGCACGTGGACATCGCCTCTTTCAGTGATAAAAAATAATTCGATTATTTCAGCAATCAGTTCCTCACATCACTAGTCTTGGAAGTTGATACAATCGGCCCTGCTTCATGTTAACATGATCTAGGAAAGGCTCAGAACGGTCAGAGGCTGCGGGCATTTAATTAACATGTTAATCACACCGGCCGTTACTTTTCCGCTTAATTGCGACCAGAACGTTATAATTACGCGGGTACAACACTATTATATACTATAAATAGGAAAGGGTTTAGTTATACCTTGGTGAGTATACCTATTTTATGTGGGTGCCCAGAGAGAGAAATGAAAAGGTACTTACGGTTTTATAATATACGTTTATTTCACAATACTTAGAAGCTAATACAAAGAACTTAAGAACAAATCAAAGATAGCCCCTGTAACTGGAGTTTTGTACAGACTCAGGGGCTTACTTCCAAAAAATATTTTGCTTTCTATTTACTACGCTATGATACATTCTCACCTTGTATATTTGTCATGTATATGGGGTTTTGCTACCAAGAAACAGGTTTCCGAAATTAAAGTTCTCCAGAACAGGGCTCTGAGAAATAGTTTTAGATACCCTGGGATACACATGTAAAAAGAAATATATCGCCAGAGAGAAATACTCCCATTCAAAGTAATACCATTACATGAAATCACAAATACCATACTTACCATATTGAATCATTCAGCACATACAAGTTTGAAACACAATTTTAACTCTGAGCTTCATGGTCACAATACACGTAATTCAAAAAACCTCCACATTCCAAAATTTCGATCCACAAAATTCGGTAAAAAAATCCCTAATGAACATTTCTCGATCCCAATATAATAATCTACCCCATGAAATATAAATAAAAATAAATAAAGCCCTTAAAGATCTGTATTTAAAATATGTTTTTTAATGATAGATATGATGTTTAGGATTAAGATTGAATGTGTTAATTTTGAATCGTCTTTCTTATTCGTCTTTTTGATTGTGCAAATATGTAATTAAAAATGTGAATAATACCGTCCCAAAATGAGTTTTTTATAACTCTTGGGAATATAATACATGTATGTTTTATAAGATTTTTAAAGAAAAAAAAAAAGATAAAAAAAAGACTCAATTAAACTACTGATTAAAAAGGAATTATGAAAAATAAGAAGGAATCTAATTTGCCACAATTTGGCGGCAAGGAATCTCAATCTCGGTAAAAACGACGTCCTGTCACGCAGAATGCAAAACGTTTCTCGAAGTTACCCGAGTTTTTTCGGGCAAAGCTCGGCTCTGGATCCGTGGTTTTGCTTCGTGCGCGTGACGTAATTGCTTCCGCCACAAGGGTTTTGAATTACACGTATTCTAGGCAGGGGTGTAACTAAAATACACATCACGCCATTTCCCCGAAGTGGTAGGCAGAGAAGATAGAAAGCCACACCACTATGTCCTGGCACACTTCCCTTGCTGCGCTTCCTTCGAAACACCCCACTTTCAAGTATTTGCTGGTAACTTGATCATGCAATTTTTTTCGGGGCGGCCTCCTCGAATTCTCCGTCCAAACAACTCGCATCCCCCAATAATGTTTTGAATTTTTTTTATTTTCGACATTAGGGCACCTACAACAATTATCGAAGCACTTGTATCGTAGTTTGAAAATAAGATAAACCATAAATTTAAGATATCTTTCTAGATAAATTATCTATTTTATATCCACCATTATTTTATAGAGCCTACCCACAAACTTGAATACTGTATAAATGTTGATTATAAATTGTTATTTCCTAACGGCTTAAACTGATGATGCACTAAGTTTATTAAAAGGATACAAATTCAAAGTGTTTACAAAGTAGTCCTTAACGTGAGGACTAGTTAAATAGTGTGAAACAATTATTATAAAACATGCTTTATACCATGGAACAAAACCGAGAAATTTTTTTGATGTGCAACGATCTCGTCAGAAAACATGGTAAAATCTTGAATGTTTTTTTTTTAAGCGCGACCTAATTTACGATCGTATATTTGACAGGAAATTGTTAAGGTGGAATCGTATAATAATGTCTTTGAAAATTATCCAATTTTAAAATAAAAAAACACATTTATTTCAGGACAACTATAGAACACTATTTTTTGCTTAAATTGTTTTTTTGCATATCTAGGATTTATCGTTTATTTACCTTAAATTGTATTAAACTTAAATTTGTATACTACTAAACTTATACCAGCTGGTAGTATTATATTTTCTACTTACTAATTTATACTATTTTTATACACAATCAATTATTTTATAGTGTAACCTCTCTACCATGCACAAGCTTGTCTTTTTTATTTCATAAGCTTACTGTTGTAAATTGATGATAATGTATAAAATAAATAAAAATTAAAATAAAATTAAATAAATGTGAAATACTCATTAGTTTTGTTACGGTGGTTAAACGTATTCAGTACTCAATATCATTAATTGAAAATGATAAAAAATTTAAAGTGTTCATAAAAGTCACTCCCAATAATTTTACGTTATGGATATTTACTAAAATATAAATTTGTGAAAATTCAATAATATAAAGCGCGCTGGGGGGAAAGGGAATGACGCAATGTATTAAACTTTAATTCAGCTATTGACAAAACCTAATTCAGAAATTTTTTTGTTCAATTTGCTAATACCTTGTTAGTGCATCGATACGAATCCTTTTATTCTAACGTGCTGTGCAAAAAAGTAACTTAACGCAAAGATCAGAAATCGGATGGCAAGGATGAACTTAAATTATTTTTATGTTCCTCGTCATGGTTCAAAACATAAAGGATTACATGGCGATACTAATGCAGCGCTTTACGCAATTGACAATTTCGTTCGGAATAATTTTGGCAGTACTTGCTGCTAATGCCTTTCTTAGAACGTGTAATATACAAAAATGAAGAAAGTCATCTTTCGTGCAATCATGTAATTAAAATGTGACTAAAGTGTAGATTGCTTGGTCACCATGAGTGTTTATAAGAAGCCGGGAAGGTCGATAAATCTACATGTATTATGCACAGTGAATTTGAAATTTATTTAAACTGTGAAAAAAAAAAAATAATTTATTATTTTATTTAATTGAAATAACAGGGAAAAAGTCAATTAGGAATAATAAGACTAGTAATACTTTAAGACATTTACTGGCCGGCAAGGACAATGGCTATGCTCTATAAAAACGGACGTCCTGTCACGCAAGATAAGGGCTTGATATGCAATGTCTATATAGTTACCTCAGTGTTTTGATGACACACTCGCTCGTTAATTGTCCTTAGTATTTTCCCCCTACTGTGATCCTATTTGATGACTACCTATAATTTGATCTACACTATATAGCGGGTGTAAACTAACTAAAATACATGTGCTTAATTCACGATAGATATTTTAGCGTAAAACCCCATTATTTCATGGCATCCAGCAAGCTCCTTTGAAGATGAAACAAATACTTAACCATAAAAAAACAGATTAAATTAAAGCTGTTTTGATTTATATTACATGCGTAAAGCTTTCAATATATTTTTTCTATGTACTTGATCATAGCATTAATGTTTTATCCGCCTTTATCGAGATTTACTTTCCACAATTACAGACTTGACGAAGTAATCGTATAGACAAACTAAATAAAAAATAAAAATTTTTGTTCTATTATTTTATCGTGGAGTAAAAAAATAATAAAACAAAATGTATCGTAACTGGCTTAATTAAATGCATAAATTTTAAGTATGTTACGTTTTTAAAAGTATTGCAGTACAGATCAATACCTACTTAAATTGTTTATTAATTTTTTTAAAAACATTAACTGTCAGGTTGTAGCCAAACGTCACTTTTTCAATATTCCACACAGTTTTCGATTTATACATAACAGTTTGCAAAACTGCACAAGAAAATGTACAGTGTTTCTGTCCCCGTAAAGAGTTAAAGCTTAAGGACAACAGTTAACTAGCCAAACAGACATTTTTATTAAACCGCGCTGTTACGGGCAGTAAACTTTTGTGAATTCTTTGTTACCAATGTTTAACTCTTTATGCGCTTCAGAAATAATGTAGAGGTTATAATTAAATCGTAATATATAGTCGAAATATAAAATTACCTCAACCTATTTTTTTAAAAAAGGAATTTGTAATTTTATTTCATTACTTACTAAAATACAAATCATTTTAAGTTTACAACATATTTCACATTTATATAGAAGCAATATCGTGGATAAGCCTGAAAACGGGCGCAGTGACAACATTATAATATTAAGAGTAATGCCCACTTTATATGAGACAGTTTCTTTTTCAGAAAAAACTACCTAGTTTCTTGTTCAGAAAACTGTGCAGTCTTCAAACTTCTTCTAAAAGAAAATCACGCTAAAAATGTGTATTTTTGAAACGCGATTGTAAGTTAATTATCGTAAAATTTGCTCTTAGGAAATTGTAAATTTAGCCAATTATGTATATATGTTATTGTTTTTTTAGTATTTAAAAGCATACAAATAACCAATGTCTATATAAACGTTTACATAAAAAACATTGACTGTCATGTCAGCTTAATCTGACACTAGCACACAGTTATTCAATGCAGTTTTACCTTTATACGGACCGTTTTCAGACTGCACAGAAAACTGTGTAGTAAACTGCGCCATATAAAGATAGCTTAAGTCTTTAAAAACTCTGGTTCATTTATTATAGTGTGTATTATTCTTCCTGTGATTAGTCCCATAGTCCACATCAGAACAATAATTGTTTGTACCTTTCTAGCATATTTACGAATATTTAAAAGAAGTTCTGAAATATAAAATCCATGATATTTGGGCAATTTATTCATGTTCTTTTAAAAAAATATACCTACTCACCTAAATTGATTTTCATCCTTTTTATTTTCTGTTAAAATGAGTGCATTCTGTGTTTTTTTTTATTTTTAACCTACTGATTTAGGCCCTGTTTGATTTAAAGTAAAAGTTTAAAATCTATAGTGAAAAATAAACTTTGAAATAAGATTTTTTTTAGTGTAGAAAAAAGAACAAATTAAAAAAAAATACTATTACTTCTGATTTTAAACTTTTACTAACGATCAAACGAGTGTGAAATTCAAAAAGCTCTTTTAAACCTCATTTGAAAGTAGCATTCTAGTATTGTTTGTAAAAAACACACAAGTATTTTTTTAAATTCCTTAATTTATTTATTATATGGACAATTTATAAAGCGCTGTTTTTGCGAAAAATCGCCTCAAGAGCGCTGTACAGAAAGAGGCTAGATCTCAACTCGTCCAGCAGCTACCAAGCGCATAGACGGTTGGAGAACTCTAACCCCTAATTAGAAATATAAACAGATTTTAATTATAAGTTGTGCAATATTATGTAGGTAAACATAGCAATAATAAGTAGGTAAGAGTGTTTTTGTAACTGATTTTCACTAAGTAGGAGGCTAGACAACAATCCATCTTGCAGCTTCAAAGCGCATGGATGATTGAGGATCTAGTCCCCTTTATACTACGAATCTACACTGTGTGGTATCTATAATATTAATAGCGTAAAAATGATAGTAGTGTACATCAGTGATACCTGCCGAAAAAATAAATCTCGGTGTTGTCTGCGGAAAAAATAATCTCCATCGGTTCTTAAGAGTAGGTACCTACTTACAATCATGCCATATTTGATTAATTAATACATGTAGTAATTAATCAATGGTTGGGAGTTTTAGGAGGTGTTTCATCACCTCCGTTTAAAACCCGGATAACTAAATGTCGGTTGTAATTTGCTACCAGATTTAAACGATATTTACAACGAACCCAATTAACCCCAGAAATAATGACAAATCTATCCTCCGATTAGCTGGTTAGCACTTTCGTCTGGCAACAGTGCAGCGGTGTTGTCAATGATTTCAATATGTTTCCTTTTGCAAGCTAGAATCGAGTTTTTTAATGTTTTTTTAATATGATACCAATCCAATACAATACAAAAAATTGGATTAACATTGTAACATTTCCATTTTAAGCTATTTTCAACCCAATAAAAATTTGAGTTGAGTTGTCAAACGATCAAATACGACGCCATTTTTAAATACGTTTTACAAGGAGGGTGGGATAGAGAAAACTAATTTTACCGGACTACTTATCAAATACTGTAAAAATCCAACCCGGCAAAAATGTTTTAAGACATTTCGTTATTTTACTTATAATCGAGTTTTATTATGTTTTTTATAATGTGATACTAATCCAAAACAACATAAAATATTGGATTATCATCATATTATCTCCATTTTGACTGTTTTTCAATGCATTAAAATTTTGAGTCGAGATGTCATAACTGTTACAAACATAAAAGGGGAACAAACCTCTGACTAAGTTTAGCGGCGCGGCGTTTTAAATGGGATTTACAATATTTTGGTGATAATCAGAGGTGATGAAATGCATTCTAAAACTTAAACTGCGATTTAGTAGGACATTTACGATAATCAGGTTCTAAACGGAGGTGATAAGAAAGGGCCTTAGCCAATCAACTAAAGGTGGAACAACCAAAAATCGAGGCGCGGAAGCGCCGTAAAGCCCCGCAGGGCTAGCATTTAACAGTCGGCGAAGCCGACTGTTATCTGCTAGTTTAAAATAATTTCGTGCTTTTAGTATAAGTTAGAATTTCACTAAGTATGCGGGATCCTAGTATTGTCTATTAACTGATTAATGATTAATGAACTATAAACCATTTTATTTTTATGAGTCTAAATTTATGTAAATTTTTTATCTGGAAAATAAATAAATGATCTGGATGTGGTCCCGTGGCGGTGGTAGCATCGTGGTTTTTGAGTACAGAAATCCCAGGTTCGAGTCCCCAGTCCAGCACGACTTGATACCTGTTTTCAAGCACAAGCGGCTAAGGCTTCCTTTATAGAAAATTGTATTTACAAATTGAAATATGTGCAAATATCATAAGATTACATTGATGCATTTCTAAAAAAGAAACAATTAATGATCCGGGTTGTGGTCTGATTAGGATCACTAGGTTCGAATCCCACTTCTGCACAACTTGTATCTTGCGTTCTGACACAGTTATTTCTGACTATTTGAGAGCAGTCCCAAAATTTCAATAGTTTAGTATATCTTAAAAACCCAAATGCTTATTTTCATGACAAAAAAAATCGGCTTGTCCCTGATAAAAAGTTGGTTAGTTTATCGTAGTCTGAGAGGCGTTAGTAGTCATAATTGCGATACGCATTTCGTTAAAATCTCGAGATATGTATCCAATCGTTAAGCTCAGTGGATAGAGAAGCTGACTGGTGATTACAAAGACTTAGGTTCAAATCAGAGTGAACGGTTATTGTGATTTTTTTCTATCTTCCTATTGATTTGTCAAACAAAAAAGCTAAACTTACTTATGTCTCTATATGTTTAGTATTATTTTATTACATAAAATGGCCGATTAACGAGGCTATTAATTACGGTTCTATAAGTCTCAAATAACGACAATGTGGGTGTACGATGGAATGGTAGTAGTTTCCGACGACTAAAAAGATCAATTAAAACGCGATCCGTTGTTAAAGATCTTTACTCTGATAATATTGTGATCAATTCCGAACTGTTTCATGATATTACAAGTAGGTACGTCTAGAAAATACGTGTTAGTAATAGCTTTTAGCTAGCGCATTCTTACATTGTAAGTTTATTAACAACTAATGTAGGAATTAATGAGATTGAATTTTGTGCTTTTACCAAATTACTGATGATGTTGATATTACTAGTAAAAATATATTTTTTAACATTATTTTTTTAGTCGGTTGAATTTTTACTATATACCGGGTGTTTCTTTTAAACTGAGACGATCAAATATCTCGAAAAATAGCCACTCTACGGAAAAAATGTCCATAATCAAAATTTAATCATACCGCGGGGGAAATACATTAGTGTTAAAATTAGTAACCCTCACCCTCCATGTAGGTGGGGCGGGGGGTAACTTTGAAACTAAGATAGGAACACCTATGTTTTATATTGCAGATTCGGATTCTACGGCTAAAAATACGTAGGATTTGACTGAAACATTTTGTTCGGTTCATGATAGATGGCGTTGTAATCGACGAAATTCAGTTTTGTAAATCACATTTGACGTTCGAGTATTTCCAATGAAAACGTGATGTTTTTTATTTCAAACGTATTGCAGAATCGAATGCGTTTGTTCTAAGAAGAAGAAATTGAAAAAATTGAACTTCGTCGATTACAACGCCATCTATCATGAACCGAACAAAATGTTTCAGTCAAATCCGACGTATTTTAGCCGTAGAATCCGAATCTGCAATAAAACTATCATGAACCGAACAAAATGTTTTAGTCAAATCCTACGTATTTTTAGCCGTAGAATCCGAATCTGCAATAAAACTATCATGAACCGAACAAAATGTTTCAGTCAAATCCTACGTATTTTTAGCCGTAGAATCCGAATCTGCAATAAAAAATAGGTGTTCCTATCTTAGTTTCAAAGTTACCCCCCGCCCCACCTACATGCAGGGGTGAGGGCTACTAATTTTAAACACTAATGTATTTCCCCCGCGGTATGATTAAATTTTGATTATGGACATTTTTTCCGTAGAGTGGCTATTTTTCGAGATATTTGATCGTCTCAGTTTAAAAGAAACACCCGGTATATATAACAAGCGATTATGAGGTAGTAAGCCCCGGAGGAGTTGTCATTAAATACTAAAATCTTATAAAAATCGGTTGAATACATCTTGAGATATTGTGTACCCAGTTAAAAAAAATAGTTTTAAAAACGCACAAGAAAAAAATAGTATGAAAAAAAGTCATGTTTTGCACTTACAAATAAAAGATGTTCTAAATTATATTTACTACTTACTATTATACCTTATACTACTTACTACCTTATTTACCTTACTATGATTACTACTTATATTATCTTTATTTTAGCGTAACCTCCCTCACCAAGCACAAGAGCTTGTATTTTTTATTGGTGAGGTATGGTGGTTATGGTTATATTGTATAAATATTGTGATATTTAGCTTAATAAATTTGATTCGATAATGTATTAAATAAATAAATAATAAATACAAGATATTTAAAAAATAAAAATGCACTGCACTTGGTGCACCGATGCAGTGCCCCATGCACCATTGGTGTAGCTGTAGTAGTATTCTAACATGATTCCCCTATGTGCAATGAATGCAATCTGTTGTGTGTGTGTTGTGTGTGTGTGTGAATGCAATGTGCAGCAAAAAAATGACTGTTCTATCCGTATATTTCATTATTCAGTATAGTAGGTAGTATGAATTTCAAACAAGTCTCATGAACGGGGTTGGTTCTATTCCTAACAAGTGAAGTATCGCCCGAGAGCGTCATAATTTTAAGTTGAAGATTTTCAGGCGACATTATCTAAAGAGTTGTGGATAAGAACTTACTCAGTCGAGAAGTGAAGCAGGTGCAAGTTGGAGGGGCTCATTCTTGAAACTGTTTTATTATGCCGATTTTGAGAAGCTATCTGAAGGTAAAATTCGTAGTACAACCCCAAAACTGGTGAATCTACATCATATTTGGAGTCGAATGTGTAGCATCCAGGTTTGAATCCAGGTTAAAAAATTTTTTTTTTTTTTTTTCTCACAATAGCTTTCATTAGTCATTATCATACCATATCCGCTCCTATGTGGAGCATATGGAATCCACAAACTGCATCCAGGCGAAGCGATCGGCCGCCAGCTCCCGCGCATCCTCCCAAGTCAAGTCCACGTCCCGCAGCTCTGACGCAAATTGCCGACGAATCGTCAACAGTGGACGACCAGGACGCCGAGAGCCTGATGCCTTGTAAAATAGGCAAGCATGATTAAGGCTCTCGGGAGGCGCACGTAGTATATGGCCTAGCCAGCCGAAACGCCTTCGCCGGATTCATTAGTACCAAAGATTAAATCAAATTGTGGCTTTTTATTTATTGATTAATTTGACTTAATAAATATTTGATAACAATTTGCCAAAAATTAACAAAAAAAAAATTAAACTAGTTTAATAGTTTCCATAATAAAAACAAAATAATTTAAACCACATTTTGATAAGAATTTGTACATTTTTACTTAATCTGAGGTACCTACTAATGAAAGCTTTTATGAGATAATTTTTTTTTTTAAAGCTCAGATTAAAAAATTATATTACACATTCGACTCCAAATATGATGTAGATCACCAGTTTTCGAGTTGTACTTCGAGTTTTGTTTCTGCATGTAATATATATCGAAACACAGGTTGTCGAAAATAAGTCACACGCAAGTTCAAGTATAGAACCTTTAGCAGGCGGAAATATGACATTTATCTACATCGCTGTTTTAATACACACGCAGTTGGAAGTCACAGATTTTTGAGGTGAATTAAGCACAACACTCGCTATAACTCCCCCAAGTGACACGTAGCTATCAACAAGTAGCAATCCTGGATGTTATCATATTATTGTAGTGCTAGGATCTGCTTTATTGTTCATTTTACACCTTTCTCCCTTTTTTGTATAATCCTATTGGACCTAAATTGTAAAGCGCCCTTGAGATGATATTTCATAAAAACGGCTCTATATAAATTGGCTCAATTTATTTATTATTATTATAATGCGTTTTTTGTATATTTGGGAAAATACATTTAACAAGAGACGGAAATGTAGATAAGGAACATTGAGAGAATGGGTTAATGAAGAGTTAATGTGCCTTAAAATCGATAGTAGCAAATAAGAACTTATCGAAAAAGCAAAATTGGCAGTACACAACGAGTTCTGGTACAACCCTTAAAGTTATGTAGGTGAAGCGTGGTGTTGGAAAAAAAAAGGATTGAAAATTAGACTAAAATGCTTGTTGAAATGATGCGATCTGCTCAGGAAAAATGTGTGGTAAGACTATGTATGATAGGTGTACAAATGTCAAATTAGAGCACTGAGGGATCGTCCCCACCAATCCACCCCGCGACTGTTTATGAGTCCTTAGGGGACTCTCTGTCAGTCACGCTATTTTATGCAGGCTTTAAAAATTTTTCTGTTGCAAATTCCCTAAACAAATTGCAGGGCCAAAGTGTTCCCCAAAAGAAGTTTTAAATCAAGAGGGCGAAAAGCAACGTCAAAATCAAAAAAAAAACAAAAAAGGGCCACCAAACCCTCAAAGATCCCTTTAGTGTCTTATTCCCAAATTTTCCTTTTTTTTTTTTGTTTAAATAAAAAAAAACCCAAAAAAAAAGCAAAAAAAAACAAAAAAAATTAACAAAGTTAGAAAAAAAAAAAATTTAATTTTTAAATTAAAAGGGGG
>JAGVSP010002949.1:0-42289 GCA_022494985.1 Micrasema minimum | reverse complement strand
TAGTAAATTGTTAATAGAAAGCAATGGATGTGATGCTTATTTACAAATATGTCGCACAACGGCAACGAGGTCAGTCACAACACAAAAAAGGTAGTTGGGAAATCCCATTATATTATTTTTTTTTTCTTGAAATCGCATTTAAAACTTACTGAGATGACATATTTGAAGAGTAAAGATATATTTAATTAAGCTATTTTATTTATTACAATTTGACATATCAACAGAGACGAGACGTTTGGAAGGGAATAAGGATTATCTAGGCGTTTACAAGGCTTATGACCTGTCATTGGCTGGGTTAAGTGGCCACTTGATGTACTACAACATTCCCCATTCCGCCCATCATCTGATAACCATATATGACAAATTTTTTGAAACTACTATATATTGAACTCGCATTCAACGCATCACATTACAGAAAATTTCTATGCTGGTGACATCTGTTGAGAAGAATTTTAAGCATTTTTTGGCAATCATCTTTATTAGTGTAGGTTAGGCTCTTTCCGAACTTAATTACTTGCTAGAGGACGCCTGAAGATGTCTCTCCAATTTTTATATCAATAATATCTGATATCAGCCCAGCATGGGTTCAATCCAGTAATTTGTCTACAAGTATTTGTACATGTTAAAAATGTTGTTAAAAATGAAATCAATTTAAGTAGTTCCGGTATTTCATTTTGAAAACACCAAAAACTGCATTTACTGTGTTCTCGGCTAATTATCAATAGTATACAAAAATATATGGCTGCGAATCATGGCACCTAACCAGGGCCCAAGATAGCTCAGGACTTTTGAGTTTTGAGAATAGGTGTGCGGTGGTTTGACTTTGTAAGGAACACAGAGGTGAGGAAACGGACACAGCAATCCTTGGTATCTACTGTCATCCGGCGAAGGCGTTTCGGCTGGCTAGGCCATATACTTACTACGTTTGCCTCCCGAGAGCCTTAAACCATGCTTGCCCATTTTACAAGGCATCAGGTTCTCGGCGTCCTGGTCGTCCACTGTTGACAATTCGTCGACAGTTTGCGTCAGAGCTGCGGGACGTGGACTTGACTTGGGAGGATACACGGGAGCTGGCGGCCGATCGCTTGGCCTGGAGGCAGTTTGTGGATTCCATATGCTCCACATAGGGAGCGTATATGGTATGATGATGATGATTATACCAAAAACAATATACAGTAATAAGTACAGTATTTTTATGGACTTAGTAATTTAAAGCTGTATTCCAACGACACTATCTATGTAGGAATGTACAACGTCTTTATTTTCTTCCACATCGTCCCATGTACTTCTAATCTTCAATATATTTATATGATAGGCCTAGTTCAGGCGTAAGTTTTCCCATTACACATAATAGGCTGATTATCTGATATGATTGATCAATTCATTTATCAAAATCACATTATAAATAACAAGCGTTTTGCTCGCAATAGAACCACGTGTTGCTACAGTGATACTTTAAAAAAAAGGGGAAAATAATACGTTATTTGTATAATATATAAACTACTAGTATATTTTTTTGTCAAAATAAAAATACTCTACTATCGCGCAAATCTAGATCCGTATCGCACGGCTATTGGAAAGTAATCCTTCGAACTAAAATCGAGTTTCTTCTATGAAAATTGTCATATTTTAATCAAATTTTGTACTATTTGTACAGTGGATAATCAAAAAAATTGTAAGCAAAATTCAATACAAAAATTAAAATTTTCGTAGAAAATAATCGATTACCACAAAACGTGGTAAAACGCGGAAAGCAGAGTGATAACCAAAGAAGTTAAGAGTCACTGGGAAAGTAAATAGGTTTTCTTACAGTTGGTATACTATCGTAACCTTTAGGATACTGATTACGTTTTTCTGCGTTGTTATGCTATGTTCTTGAATACATGGATACTAATAACACGGCATATAAACTCAGAATAACACGATTTATTTAGCTTAAAAATTGTTTTACGTATGTGGCAGTGTTAGGACTAACAACTCATATCCTTATTATACGCAGATTACACATGTTAAGAATTGGTATTTTAAATTTATAAAAAGCCTTCTTAAAATTCTTCTGATCAAATCTAAAATGTTTCTTTTTCCATGAGATTATGAATTTGTTTTTATCGTCCATGTAAATCTGTAGAAGTTCATTTGTAGTCGCTACCAGAAGGGTTTCCGGATGTATCACGTCCGTAGTAAGATGAATCAATTTAACATCAGACACTTTAGGTTTCAAGCGATTAAGGAGCATTGATTAAGAGAGACAGATCTCACTGTTAGTATGAACTGAGACAGTCATAATATCTACTAATACGTAGGTCGATTATGCATTTAGTGTGAATTTGTGAGAGAAGATGCATGCATAGAAGCGACCAAATAAACATTTACGTAGGTACTAGTTTTTCATAAACCGTTCTATCATCGTGCACTGGCACTAAAGCGTAAGGTTCATTTTATACGTACCGTGCCGTAGGTATACGCAAAATACATAGTAATTCGGAAAAGAAGAGAACAATACATATATTATGTATATGCATATCATAGATTTCATTCACTACACGACTGCACTAACCTACTCTTTACAATGGGTGTTCTGCGTATTTTGTGAATACACGTGTGTTAAACGCCTAATACCTTCATGCTTCCAACAAGGATTCACTAGAAGGGGCGTTTCCATACAAATTTTAAAAAATATAAGCTTCCTAGGGGTAATTTCAATACCACTTATTATCAAATTCCAGCACTTAGGCCAATACACGAAACGTGTGACATAGATGTCTAGTGATGACGTAGATGCCTATTGATGACTTAGTGAGTGACGTAGTGGGTAACTAGACAACTAGACGGAATGTCACTTCTCTGAAATTCTTGTTCGAAGCCTTCGTGTAATAAAATTATCAAGATGCACTGCATTTGGTGTACTAATACAGTGCCCTATGCACCATCGGGTGCGGTTAAGGAAAAAAGCTGTTATCGCTCAAGTAAACTTTGGATTGAGTAATATACTACTACCGTCCCTTATCCGCACCCAATGGTGCATAAGCAGCTGCATTGGAACTCCAAGTGCAACAAATCTTCATCGTTTCATAAAGGCAAGATGATCAGTCTCACGTTTCAGAGCCAGTCCAAGGTATCACTTATTAAATATTTTAAGTAATATTATACGAGTAGTTTAATGTTACAGCTTTGAGTGAAAATTATTATTTTTAATATATTTCTGTATTTTATGCGCCCTTGGGGCGATTTTACTCAAAAATGGTGCTTTATAAGCTAGCTGATTATTATGACGATTGCTTTATTTTTAATTAATGTTATTTTTAGGACCAGTAAACAGATCCAGCAGGATGTTGGAGGGAGAACTGGAACAGCAGGGAACCGAACGGATGGAAGAAGCACTACTAGCCTCTACGGACTCAACTGCGCTACGAGACGGTAAGAAAAAAAAACGTGTATCGATTGTTGACTGTTTATTTATATAACCAGCTTTTTGGCTAATTAATTTTTTCGATTTTTTTTTACAAGAAATCAAAAATTACAAAAATCAATTTAGAAAACGAAAATCAAATTATGAAAAATAAACTTCTCAAATGAAGTGAATCAACATACCTATTATATAAAATCAACTATAAAACCACTTAAAACTAAAAAAATATTCATACAGTTCGACAGCTTTTATTCTAATCAAGCTATATTTAATAGACTTTAATTCCTAATTTGTCAAAATATTAACTGAGAATACCACTACAACTAAGACAGACTGCCACATTTCTTTCTAAGAAACGTGTTTTTATCTCTTTCTTAGGTCGATATACGATTTTTTAAAATCGAGTTTTAATTATTTACTTGTACATATTATAATCTGTGGTTTCAATAAAACAGTACCAAAAAAATACCCATTTCAGTGATTTTTCCGTATTACATAAAATAAATCCGAAAATAAAACAACAATTATTAATAAACTGTTGTAAACATGTTTTTGAAATGCTTGTAAATTCATTTGGGTCATTATCATCTAAGTTATCAGTAAATATATTTTTTTTAATTTTTTGTAAACAATATTATCAAAGATCACGTTTTCTATCATTTCAATAATAATTTATTAAACATTTTCATTCTGAGGATGTCAAGATTTATATTATTTTTCTTGGAAAAATTTTCACGCGTGGCAATCGCGTAGTTAGTTATCTTTTGAACTAAAATCGAATTTCTTCTAAGAAAATTTATATATTTGAAATTAAAACATTGAAAATTTCGCATAGAAAATTCGATTACCACCGTGGAAATCTGCATTGTAACCAAACAGAAAAGAGTTATTATTATAGCCTTAAGAAATATTATTCTTTATGTACGGTTGATTTCTTTTTAGTCGGCCTACTGTGCTAAAATTTCTAGATCATTAATTCACTAGTGAATAACCATTCTCGAGGATAGAATTCATGATCGAATCATCCGCCATGAAAGCGTTTCCTTGCCCTCATGTATTCGTCATCCGTAGATCTATCAACCCAGATATTATGGTAACTAATGATGCTGTCTATGGCCCGAGTGGACCAAGATTTGTGCATTCAATTGGGCCAGTCAAATTACTTGAATAGATTTATAGAACGAAGAATTACGCGCCAGAACAGGAAGCCGAAATGTGCGCGCGCATAACTAATAAACTAATATAACTATGCTAAACTACCAAACATAGTATTTGATTTACACATTATCAGGGCTGGCTTGGCCTCAAAATAACTGTTTAAATATCAAATCATACGGCATTTCATTCACTTAAGCGCTTCGCCCAAAATTGTTAAATTTGCATTAAACCTAGAGTAATGAGGGAATCCACTGTTTTCTAAAGTAATTTTTTTCTATAAACTTACTATTTAACTAAACAAAAAAAATTTATTTAAATAATATTTTTTTATAAGTTATTGATGAAGATACGATTTTTTAAAGTTACACATTTCAAATACCGCGCCAAATTACTACTATGTACTAACTGCGTCATTTTTGCAGGAGTGACGTCATAAAACGGGTTGTTTAAGGCCATGGTATTTCTCCAGCCAGTAACAAAAACTGTCAAAAATCTATGCAAACTGACGCGGGAAGCACAGATAAAATATACCGTCGACTCAACTGTCATATACTGTTAACAGCTGTTCTAGGGAGACTGAATGGCGGCCATCTTTTTTGCAATAGAAGCTTGTATGTAGATTGTATTCCATATTAAAATGCCATGGAACGCGGCTACGGGGGTTTAAAAACGGAAACCGGAAACACTACACTTAGATACAAGGAGTGACGTCATTGTTTAAGATTTTGAAATGAATGCTATTTTCAACATTTTTTATTAATTTTTGCGTGCGTTTTTGGGGATATTTCATCCCACTTCAAAATTTTTTAAATATTCGCGTCTACACGAAAGCATTTTTAAAATTCAAGGGTAGCAGTGGATTTCTCATTGTAAATATTTTATAAAACTCGTAATTCACTTAGGCAAAGTATTTAAAATTTTCAGGCAATTACATGTGTAAAGAATATTCATTTGCATTGCATTTATACGGATAAAAAATATTACAGATCACAAAAATCGATCGATCATAAAAGAGTAATCGGTTATGAATCATTCGGTTATTATTTCCATTATCGATCATAATATTTATTATGTACAGTGAAGTTATTATCCTCTGTGATCGGGTTCGTGTGTTGAATTTGTACAATTTGTATGTGAGAAACCTACACCACTTTGCCATTGTTTTATAATAATTAATTATGTTATATAAGATTAATTCCACTCGAGATCTTGATAATTATAACTATGTAACTGTTGTCTATTGACATACATGACGAAACTGTTTTATCTAGCAAAAATATAATTAATCTTGCAAAGGAAATGTGCGAATGGTTAGGTACATCTCTCTGCTAGTTAGATATCAATCTCATTACCTTCTGTATTGCGCATACTGATGTGCCAGCACCGAGAACATTTCACATTAGGGTGACGCACCAAGAATAAACTAGGCCCGCGCAATTTGAGAAAAAAAAACTATTGCCGCTGAAAAAAAAAAATGCTTCTAAAATGAACATTTCTGACAGTCAGTTATTGGTCATATATCAAGTTATTGGAGGGAAGTGAATTTAGTTACATCAGTTATTGGTGCCGTAATCGACCCCATTTGTTATTTAAAAATAAAATATTAATGTTGGGTATTATTAATTTAACATTGATTATTTAACGCTAGCTATGACAAATGTATGTCTTATTTGTTGGTAAACCTTTTTTCATTTTTCAGCGAAAAAACTTTTTGTCTTCTTAAATTGCGCGGGCGTAGTTTATTCTTGGGCGCGTCACCCTAATATGAAATGTTCTCGGTGCCGGCACATCAGTAATTGCGCATTGGTCAATTAATTCTCAAGAATATTAAACTTTCACATGATGTTGTTTAGGAACAGTAAAAATACACTAAAAACAAGCTATAACAAGAAAGCCTAAGAAATAATTATAGTGCATTGTTACAACTATTGTTAATTATGCACTATGCACATAATACAATTCCTATTCCCAGTCATCTCTATAATAATCATATCATGTAGAAGAAATTTTTATTTAAATTTCTTATCTTAAACTTTGATTTAATTAATTTTAATATGTGGTTTTGTGTACACAATGCTGTTGTTTTTCCATAATAAATTGATTTTTAAAATAAAATAATTTAATTCATAATCTCGCATTTTTATAATACCAGTGGATTGTTTTTTTTTTAAATGTGGTTACCTACAAAATGCTGGAAAAATTTTATTTTTTTAAAATTTTATATTTTGTTTTGTATTACTAAATTTAAAAAAATATGTGCTGGTGCATTCTATTTGCTGGTAGGTAATATTTCATTTTGTTAATACATTCAATATTCAATAAAGTCTAAGCGACTTGTTAAAACAGGTAATAAAGAATTAAAGTAAATGATTGCTTGCATTATTATTTGATGTAAAATATTATCTCGTTAAGTCCCGCTGAAGGAAGAGTTTGTACGAATTTAGCTTGTGTCTGCCATCTATTGTCGAGTAGTATTACTAAGCTGTAGCTAGGTTACAAACCATTATAAACTGTACTTACGCTATCGCCCGCTAGATGTCTATTTTCACATTTTATTTACACCACTTCTTTTCGTGCATCTCTCCTAATGGTGCATATTAAGGTGTTTCCAGCTCCCGTAGTGTGATTTAGATTTAGAGGACTTGATACGATAAAATAAAGGACCAAGGATGAAAAAAAAGGACATAGTGGCTTTTTCAATTAAAATTATTTTATGGTTTCAGTAGCAACATTTATTAATAAAAATATATCAATTTTAATGCGCGACAAATCGTAATCGTTTATTAAGTCAAAAAAAAGTACTAACTTAGTTTTTAAATTTTTTTTAGAAGGTTTTTATTCAATTATAAAAATTTAAAAAAAACTTTTTATGAATTCAATCCCGGGTAGGATTCTTAAAGCAACATAATAATATTAAAAATATATAACATATTATAGTAGGTACCTCCAGAGTACAGTGATAAAATAATGATGAAATAATGATTATACATGATGTAACAAAACTCGATGTATAGGCGGGAAACCAGTGAATCTACGTCATATTTAAAGTCTATTTTGTTAAGTAATTTTTTAATCGACTCCAAATATGATGTAGATTCACCAGTTTTCGGGTTGTACTACGAGTTTTGTTACACCATGTACAGTGAAAAAATATTCATTTATTTACAAAGAACTATTGGCATATTATGATGCAGTTTAAATTTTCATGGTAAAAAAAATCAAACTAATCAAAAAATTAAGATAACAGAGTGAAAAATAAAAAAATAAAACATACCGCTACATCAACAAAATTTAAAAAGTACTTGGTGTAAAAGCAAATAAAAACTATATTTTTATAGTATACTTAGTATTACCTTTTTAGTTTAAACTTTCTGGTATGAAATAATCGCACCACACCATAATTCTTAAAAAAAGCTCCTAAAACTGCAGCGCCGACACAATTCGAACATAATATTAATTGCTTTACTTATGCTATTATTTTTCCAATGTAAAGGACGAAGAACAGTCCTTTATTCTTGATTTAAAAGTAGACGACAAGATCCATTTTTGCGTCCGAAATAGAGGACGTCCTTTAAAATAAAGGGGCTACCCTATGCATAGGGCATTGCATTGGTACACCAAATGCTGTGAATATTGATAATCTGTTACATAAAGGCAAGATTATCTATCTTACACTACAGTGCCAATCCAAGGTATCACAATTTGTAAATATTTTAATTTTACACCACACCACTCTGTCCTGGCACACTTCCCTACCTTTTTCCATATTTATACATCTTCTCATGTACGCATGCCGATTGTTTCAACTTTTATACGACCACTTTCCAATACTTGTACTTGATCACGTCATGTCTCAAGACCTTCCTTGACTTCTACACCCAGTAACACTCGCATTAACGTTCTTTCATCATTCATTCACTTGACCGAATCATCGCAAAAAGCTTTTTTTTAATAAAGCTTATCTCAGCTTTGCATTCTGCTCTAATTTCTACATTCTATTAATAAACTGTTTATTTCTTTACAGGTGCGTCATTGGGGACGTTGTGTACCAGTTTGGTCAAGCAGTTCCAGGGAGTTCTCCGTGAACGAACGCTGCCTGTGTGTGGGAGACACCAGCAACTCAACAGGCTCTGGAGTTTCCTGTGAAACTATTCAGTGCGAAGTCAAAGCTGGATGTAAAGCCTTCATCGAGCTGATCACTGCTGCCCACTTTACCAATGTGGTAATTATAATTACCGTTTTTGTGATCTACGGACTTATACTAAATAAGGATGTGAATGCCATATCACTTTGGCTACAAAGCCCACAAGCATCCAATGCATTGCTATTGTATCATAATATTTTCCTAACCCTAGAGACAGAAAAAACTATATGAAGCGTCAGAAAATACTAGTTTTTCCAATTATTATCATTTCTGTTAAGGGTTCTAATGAAAATACATTTCAATGAATTTACTTTTTGTTACGTATACATTTTTTAAAACAGCGATTAATCTGTACTTAAGGATTGAAATAAGATGCATAATTTTACTAAACTTACTATTTTTTAGTAAGTCATTCTGCAAGCAAATGCAGTACCTATGGCAAAAAAATGCTGTACCTTCGAAGTTAAATTTTTATTTAATTTCTTATATCAAAAAGGCCTGATTACATTGGGGAACAACAATCACAATACATCCAAACTTCAGAAATATCACTTATAATATTTAGGAATCGAACCCGGAACCTCTTTTTTGTACGTCCAGACGTCCAGAGTCACTAATACATTAGGAGGGCCACCAAATAAAGGGTTATTATTTATATTTTGTTGTAATGTTTCAGAATGTGAACGAAATGGTACAATCTACTCGAATGGTCAGAAACTTGTGGATTTGGATAACCCCTGTGAGGTGTGCTACTGTCAAGGAGGGGAAATAGTATGCAGCCAGATCGCTTGCTTCAGGAGAAACGACTGCGAACCAAGATATGTTCCCGGAAGCTGTTGCCCCGAATATGATCACTGTCCACCAAGTGGTACGAAAACTCATACTGAATACAAATATTAATTAAAATCTAGAGTGCAAGCAGTCTAATGTAAACCAAATTAAAACCAGTGATTTGTCTACAAAACTATGTGAAAAGAAATGCCAGCTCTTAATTTAACAATTATTTTTAATGTTTTTATATTAATTGTTGTAGAACTTACTAAAACATCAATACGAACATAAAGTCAGTTGACATTTTTATATTTTTTTATTTTCAGATAAAGATAAGGAGAACCATTCACATTCCAAGGATTCAACTTCTAATAAGGACAATGGCCCCAGTTCTAACACGGAAAATAACTTAACTGAATTTGATACAAATGTTATTTCTGGAGCGAACAAGGAGCTGACAAACAATGAACTGCAAAAACTGGACAATAAAATACATAATATCAACCAGAATATCAATATCAAAGAAGTGATTTACTCTCAAGACAAATTATCCAACAATGAAATTCGCATCAAAGAAATCCTCCCAATATCAAGTTTTGATGTATCTTCAGCGTCACCAAAATCTCCAACATTTACTCGTGAAGCGTCTCCAGAAAACAATTCTGAGCTAAATGTTGATGCTTTTGATGTGATGGAAATTCAAGAGGATACAAAACCAAGTGATGATGCAAGTCAGCCACCGCCAGTGTTACGTATAGGAGACCAATTATTATTTTTGAAAGTTGGAGATTTAGTTCCGGAAAATTCCGCAGGGAGTACGCCTTCTCCAATATTCACAGTAATTGGTGCTGAAGGTTTGCAAAGAGTTGTAGAAGATCCAGAAGAAGGTTTCGAGAACAGAAATATTCTTTCTGAATCATTGAATGACACAGGAAAAGAAACTTTAATACCTTCGACAATTGAATCTACCGTTGATACATCAAATGAAAGCGAAAACAACGATACATCAGTGAGAGATATTTATAAGTCAAGATCAGAAATTCAAAAATGTTGAAAATGAAACTGTCACTGAGAGTTTGGATGAATACTACTTCAAGAAGCAATATCTTATTTCTATGAAACAACAACGAAAGACTCCTTTATTACTTCACAGAGAAATGAAGAAACAAATAGTCAAAATGATATGCTTCAAAATTTCTTTAAATTTCCATTATATATAACGATAGTTACAGTGATTCTGCATCAACTTATATTGAAACATACACAGAAGCACCACATATATCAGGAAAGTCGATTACAGAACATCATTTAGAAGAAGAACCTCAGCCTATTCCTATTGAACATCTGCCAGAACATAATCCAGAAATCCACCTTTACCAGAAGATATCATGATTCTTAGTATGACTGAGGATTCTTTGGAATCAGGATCATCAGAAGTAGATTTAAGTGGCGCTACTCCAGTTGAAAGTCAAGAAACTAAAAACAATGAGAAAATTCTCATTTTAAGCGTCCCGTCATACCATTAGCTACACCAACAAAACACTACCACGGAGAAAACAACCCTGAAAAAATACTGCCCGATATATTACCATTTATAAGGGCAAATAGAACCAATGAAAATGGCTCCGAATCTACAGCGCCAGAGGAATGGCTTAAAGCTACAGAAGAAACTGTCATACCTGAAGCGGAGTACAACAGTCCCTTGTTGACTTTGGATTCGGCACTTCCAGAGAGCATTTTGAAATATCCAAGTAAGAACAGCAATGAAGATGATGACAGCAAAGAATATATTTTTATTAGTAATAATACCCTCAAACGTAATATGGACATAGCTGATTTAAACAAATTTGAAGTTACTACGGATGATACTCTAGGTCGAACAGATGCTCTAGAGTTAGAAGGTGAGTTCAGATCTCCGGGAGAGCCGTTATTAATTCCAGAGTCAATCACAGAAAGCAATGATTTATTTATTATTGATTCTGAAAACTATAATCTAGAGCAAAACCAAACAGAAGATAGAGGGAACTTAAATAATATTAATATTGGAAATAATATTGAAGAGCAAGTCATTTCTGAGAGTACCACTGAGTATGAGAAAGAAGAAATTCTTTTTACAAGAAATGAAATAAAATATTCATCAACTGAGCTGTCCGCTTCAAATACAACAGGAACACTAGATGGGAATTATGAAGATAAAACTGACTACCCAACAGATGACACAATAACAAATTTTATAATTTCTACTGAGTACTCGAGTATTGTTCCTTCAACAGAAAACACTCCAGTAGAAGAAAATTTTGGCACAGAAAAATCAATTGATGTGAATATAATGTCGGAAGTTGTGCGTGATCCAGAATTCATAAATTCAAATAATAATATTCATTCGCAAAAACAAAAAAAAACTTCATCTTTAGTATCTGACATAAAATCTGATTCGGGAAAGAAACACAATATTTTAGCAGATTTAATTAATTTAGTTGGTGATGTGGCCTCAATTGGAAATCATGACATAGAAGTTTCTACAGTTCAAAATAGTATAGAAACACAAAAATCTAAAGATTTAGCTCAACAGACAAAGCCAAGTACAAATTTTTTTCCAAAAGAGGTGAATAACAAACCTAAGGAAACTACAACCAACTTGGACCAAGTGGTTGATAATGTTGAAATAACTGAGTACGATTTTTCAGGAGATAAAATGGATGTAGATTCACCAATGGAAAATGAAAAGGTGGAATTCACAACAAAGAAAACATATATCGATAAGGATACAGATGAAAGAACTAAATGGAAATCAACTGATGATATTGTCAAGGATATTGAAATAATACCCAAAGTTGAGAATAAAGTTAGTAAGAAAAATCCATCAAAGGAAAAAATCGTGAATGAAGCTCCAAATAAAACTGCAAATGCTGGTTTATCCAATATTCAATCGGCAACTAAAGACACATCAAAAGCTACAACCAGAATAACATCTACTGGCAAACCTAGGGCATCACCAGAAACATTAAAAACCACAACAAGAATAACATCTACTGATAAACCTAGGACATCGCCAGAATCATCAAAAACAAATAGAACATCATTTACTGATAAACCTAAAGCATCACCAGAAACATCGAAAACAACAACCAGAACGACATTGACTAACAAACCTAAGGTATCACCAGAAGCAAAAGACGAAGATGTAATTATTTATACAACTGTGCAACCGAGTACACCATCGCCAGTAGTGAAGGTCCTGCCTAAAGAAATAAATGAAGACGCTCCTAAAAAGATAAAACTTTCGATGACAAATGCTAAACCAGAGACATTAATATCTTTAGATAACATTGAAACATCTACATTAAAGGAACAAAAGAATAAAGATGTTGAAACAACAGAAAACAGTTACACAAGTACAGTTATGAAAGTTTCGGGGAAGCATACTAATATTGAAGAACAGACCAACGCTATGAATAGCAGTGAAAGAGATAAGTTGACAAAACGTGAAACCAATTCGCAACTGACAGATACTGCAGGCCAGATCGATGACAGTTTGATCAGTATTCTCCGAGGATTTTTCGAACAACATTTCAACCACTGAAATAATTTAATAAATACTTTCGAGCAAATCCACAATTAGAGAAATCTTGATGTTAAATGAACACAAGCATTTAACAAATGTGCAGATACAATGCATTAAATGCAAGGGACAACAATCAAGGCGCCAATGTTATTTTAGAAGTTGAAACGCTTAAATATATCATAGATTTCCTATGGTAGATGTATTACTTTGATACTAGCAGTATTTAGCGAGACAATTAGAAATAATTTATTTATTATTAGATATATTACTTATTTAAGAATCTTACGTATTAAACGTACATTTAGACTTTAATCTGATTACGCTAGTCTTCGTTTGATAGTGTGACATTTCAAATAAGCTAATGGAAAATCAAGGCGAGTCTTTCCGATGATTGATATGATTATAAATTGACTCTTAGCCAATAAGCAGAAGTTATTTGAAAGGCTCTGCAAGTGCATGTCTTTGCCAGTATTGCCATTGTTAATTTAGAGACTAGATGATACAAATTTAATTAGACATATGTAGTTTAGATGCCCCTAATATTTTAAGAGACTTGAAATGACATTAAAAAATACTGAACTAATCTCAATGAACGATGAAATCTCAAGATTTATAAGTATTTGTTATTATTTTATAATTTTTTTATACAAGAAAATAATTTAATTAAGATTTAGTTGATAAAATATTATTACTTTTATGTGGCAATATTTTTATCCTATAAGATGCAAAGCCTGATTTGTTTTAATTTTTTTCTAAATATAAATAATTATTACTCTCTGATAAAATAGCTCAAAATAAATAGTAATCTATTTATCTCTTTATAATATGCTCAGTGTTTATTGTGTATCAAAAATGGAGGAATTATAAGAGTATAATAAATATGCCATTGAAATAATGTTGTCAATTAAAATTTTTAATGAAAGGACCCTTCCTTCTCTGAAGAATGTTATACGCAGTAATAAAATCATTAAAAAAAAAATGTGTGAATTTTTTTATTTAATTAAATAAATAAAACGTATTTGGAACCTAAGAGATCCTGGTAAAGATCAAAGTGCTACTTGTAAAAAAAGAGTTGGCCAATTTTTATCATATATTATGCTTTAAAACTGACTAAATATTCATTAATTCATTAATACAATAACAATACTTGTTATGCTGAAAGTCATAGCCATTAAGTCAAAATTTTGCTGAACATGAATCTGTAAAATTTATAAATTGATTATTGATACATTTGCAATTTATTCAGCCATTTTTCTGTTCAGCCAAAGATGTAATGCAAAATTTTTATTACAAATATTTCAATTTCAGATGAGAAATTTATTTTGTAATTTGTTACAAGTTCCTCCAGTTGTTTAGTTTTTAGAATCAAGGTATAAATTTACAATCGGTACAATGAGAATACATAAGTACATTCGCTAGAGTTTAAGATTGATTAAAATATTTATGTTCCATGCATTGGATTGGATATGAATTTAAAATTATCATTTTAAAAACAAAGATTGGATTAATTTTTATCATAAACTTAAGTTTATAGTGCGCCAAGTAGATGAACTAAAGAAGTTTTAAAAGTTTTCATAGGTGGCTGAATTGGAATTAATTTCAGACCTTTGATTTATTTCAGACAAACAAAAAGCAGATTCATAGGTGTACTGCCATTGTGGAAAAATTGCAGTCTGTATGTTACATTCGACTTTTGAAATAATCCTATGATATTACCAAAATGTTACAATTTTACAACTCACCACATTCAATTCTGAATTTGAAAAATTTTGAATTCCGATCACGATCACTTTTCAATTTCTTGACAACTCAACCATAGAAAATAAAACAATAACAAACGACTGACATTATTTTATGATCGAATGTTGCTAGTTAGAATATCAACATTATAAATGGGGTTAGTTCATAAAAACACACAAATCTGGTAAAAACTTTCAATAAATTAGTGTCAACCCATTCAACATTAAATTATTTATAATGAACATATTTTATATAATGTGACTATTTTGGAGAGGCAATGAATGTAAGAATAATATTCTTATTCTTTTTATGATTTAATACGGGGCTTATGACACTTATTTGGTACACGTGCAAAAGCAATCTTAATTTTATTCAAAATGCGGTGAAAGTATCATTAAGATGAAATAATATTATGGAGTCAACTTTGAGGGGGAAAGTCACTTCCGAAATTAGCGACACTCCGACGCACGACAAAACATAAAACTAGCGGCTACCGACGAAAAAACAGTAACCTGCAGTCTAGGCCGGTACAACACCACCTAAATATTGGTAACAGGTAACAGCAAACTGTTATACCTATGATCTGCCGAGAGCCGCTAATTTTATATTTTGCCAATGCGTCAAACTGTTTTACCTACCGGTAATCACTAGTTTTATATTTTGTCGTGCGTCGGAGTGTCGCCCAAAACAGCAGAGGATTGTTTTTTGTTTTCCTTTGATTTGACGTTTAATTTTTTTTATTTTTTTTTTATTTAAAACTTCATGTACAATTACATAGCAAAAGTACAAGGGCGGGCTTATTGCTTTTAAGCAATATCTTCCAACCAACCCTCAGTTATTTACTGATAATTTTTTATTGTACCGAGTATTGGTGGGAAAGACACAGCTTTAAAATTACATAGCATTACTTACAATATACTTACTTAAATATGACTGGGAAATGGAAAAGAGGAAGGAAGGAAAGGGATAGGGAAGAGGATGAATGAAGGATGTTTTTAAAGGTTTGAGGAGAGGTAGTTATGCTTCAGAAGTTTCTTAAAAACAAATACGGAGGGCGCATCTTTTACATCCCGTGGTAAATCGTTCCATAGTCTTGCGGCCTGGACAGTAAATGATTTCGTAAAAAAGGAAGTGTGATGCCTAGGAATACAGAGTGTTTTTTTATTCGATGAGCGTAGTGATAGTCCATGCTCAGAGAGGTAAATAAAATTATCTGCTAGGTATCTCGGTGCAGTTGGGTTATTAAGAATATTGTGTAAAAGGGAAAGAGATTGGAAGTTTATGCGTTTTTCAAAGAAAAGCCATTTCAGTTCCTTTCGGTAGGATGTAGGGTCCATTATTATTATTATTATGGACGTTATTGGAAAATATACTTCCGTATTGATAACCTTACGAGAAGGAGCTCTCAGGTAGGTACAATTTGTAATATAATGTATTCTTGTTAATACTTAGATTATACGATTTAATATAAAAATATGCAAATTATCACAAATTTCGGGGATACTTCACAGAGCAAGGTCGAGCTGTCAAAATTCCACAAAAGTTTTTACTCTCTGGATTATAGAAGTACAGCATAGAAATGGGCAAAGCTGCGATTGGTTGGATTTAAAAACCTTAACCTATGTACTGTATAAATTTCGCTTTTAAATAGCTATTTGATTTTAAATTATTTAATTAAACCCAACCTATCTTAACCTACTGTATAAATTTTATAACCTATTATACTATGGATCTACCAATAGATTAGTCCTCATAAAAATTACCTCGCTTTGTGAAGTATCACCCAAACTTCAAGAAGTACTGTCTAGTTAAAGAACATTAGACTAATGAACGACCCTGTTACAAGTGATTAGGTACACACAGTTACACAAATATTATAGACGTAGATATATTATTTTATATGATCATTTATTAGAAATTTCCATTCGATCCACTTCAAATAAATAACAATGTTCCCCCTAACCTTCATTATTATTTATTTGAAAATCTTCATCGCATAAGATTATACTTTTTAAGGTCGCAGGGCACTTGAAGTGTTTGTCTACAGAAAATTAACATGTCCGTGTAAAATAAGTCCACTTTAAAAATAATATTATACATTTATACATTTACATGCGTACTATTAAAAATATTTAGTTACACAGTTCACTGCATTGAGATATATCGCATTTATGATGCCTACCCATATACTTATATTATGACGTCTATCATTAAAAAAATTAATAATTCCTAATAATTTACCGGGGGATACTTCACAAAGCGTGGTAACTTTTATGAGGACTAGTCTATGGGTAAATCCACAGATAATAGGTTATGAAATTTATACAGCAGGGTAAGATAGGTTGGGGTTTAATAAAATAGCTATTTAAAAGCAATATCCTTTATAATAGGTTATGAAATGTTATACAGTTGGTGTTAAGATAGGTTGGGTTTATTAAATCATTTAAATCAAAATAGCTATTTAAAAGCAATATCCTTTATAATAGGTTATGAAATTTTATACAGTAGGTTAAGATAGGTTGGGTTTAATTAAATAATTTTAAAATCAAATAGCTATTTATACAGTAGGTTAAGATTTTTAAATCCAACCAATCACAGCTTTGCCCATTTTCTATGCTGTACCTCTATAATCCAGATAGTAGAAACTTTTTGTGGAAATTTGACAGCTCTACCACGCTTTGTGAAGTATCCCCATTTACCGTTTGAAGATAACATATTATTTTATACATACATTGGTGATCCCAGTGCATATAGGCCAACACCAATATACAGTTGGATAGGCACTCTCCACTCTTTTTGATAACACATTTGCTACCATGTTATGTATGCAATCCCGGGGTTGGTTACCAACGTGACTAATTAAATAATATTTATAATTTATTTTTATTTTTACTAACCCTAGATAGACAACCTACGTCGAATCGACGTAATCGATTTTGAAAAATCGGCGCCAATGCGCTCGCTGTTCCAGCCAACTAAAGCGTGGTAACTTTTATGAGGACTAGTCTATTGGTAAATCCACAGATAATAGGTTATGAAATTTATACAGCAGGGTAAGATAGGTTGGGTTCAATAAAATAGCTATTTAAAAGCAATATCCTTTATAATCGCTTAACGGTATATTATGAAAAAAACCGAATAAATGTAAATGCATCCAAATGTTTACTTATGTCTTTCTCTCGTAGCAATAATCCCATATTGTACCAATACCAAATAGGCAACCAAGTTGTACAACGGGTTGAATCTGTGCGTGATCTAGGAGTAATTTTAGACAAGAAATTAACCCTTTGAGAACCATATCGATAATATAATGAATCGTGCATATAGCAATTTGGGATTTGTCATTCGTACTTGTCAGGTTTTTAATGATATTAGTTGCATCAAAACAGTTTACTATGCTTACGTTCGTAGTCTGCTGGAATATGCTTCTTGTATTTGGTCTCCACAATATATCACTTTACAAGGATAGATTAGAGAAAATTCAATGGACATTCTTACGACATCTCAATTGGAGGTGTAGGTTCACAGAGATCTTAATTATAAAAATTCTTGTGACATACATCACCTGCTTAGCCTTGAAGATCGTCGTCTGTCGTTGGACATGGGAATCCTGCATGACTTGCTAAGCGGACGTCTTGACAGTCCAGCTCTGGTATCTGAGCTGGCCCTGAAAGTACCTGGCTACCGTACTCGTCACACGTCTCAATCTCTATTCCATTTGCCAGTAGCTCGTAGTAACTATGCGCGTAATTCTCCATTGATTCGTATAACTCGTAATTATAATGCAAAGTTCAGCAATATATTGATTTGTTTGACTGTAGCAAATTTATATTTAAAAAAAGAGTCATAAAAGAATTATTTTCCTCTCATGTTTAAAATCAGCGATAGTATTTATTCTCTTAGAATTCACACACACATGCACCCACTCTATCACCCCTTTCTCCCAGCCTTACACTCACTCACACACACCCACCCACCCTCTCTCTCTTTTAATATAATGTATTTTAATTTTTATAGTTGTATTTCCTCCTTTGTATTTTCTTTAATTTGTTTTTTTGTGGATCTCTGTTATTGGCTTATATAATGTTTAATTTACTCTGTATACCTTATTCTATGTATTGCTGTTGAGTAATCCCTAATAAATAAAATAAAAATAATAAAATAAAATAAATAAATAATAGGTTATGAAATGTATACAGTATGTTAAGATAGGTTGGGTTTAATTAAATCATTTTAATCAAATAGCTATTTAAAAGCAATATCCTTTATAATAGGTTATGAAATTTATACAGTAGGTTAAGATAGGTTGGGTTTAATTAAATAATTTAAAATCAAATAGCTATTTATACAGTAGGTTAAGATTTTTAAATCCAACCAATCACAGCTTTGCTCATTTCTATGCTGTACCTCTATAATCCAGAGAGTAGAAACTTTTGTGTAAATTTGACAGCTCTACCACGCTTTGTGAAGTATCCCCATTTACCATTTGAAGATAACATATTTATACATACATTGGTGATCGCAGTGCATATAGGCCAACACCAATATACAGTTAAATAGGCACTCTCCACTCTTGTTGATAACACATTGGCTACCATGTTGTATGCGATCCCGGGGTTGGTTACCAACGTGACTGTAATTAAATAATATTTATAATTTATTTTTATTTTTACTAACCCTAGATAGACAACCTACGTCGAATCGACGTAATCGATTTTGAAAAATCGGCGCCAATGCGCTCGCTGTTCCAGCCAACTCAGTCGACCCACAGGGCTTGCGGAAGACACCCTTGGCACTCAGATAAGAGCACTATTTTCGTGAATACATACCTACCGTACGTCGAAGTGACGTATGGTTATCTTTTGCGTTAGTTTTTCGTACCCTTGTCCAGAATAACCGTCATATATGCATCACAATAACAATACATAATATCTAACAGTAGATAGGTAAATTTTGATCGCAGCACTGGTGCGGAAAAGGAGAAGAAAGTTTAGGTACCTACGCCTACCAAAAAAAAATTAAGTAACTACATGTACTTTTTTAAAAAAAGGTGTAGTTTTTAGAATTTGAATGGCGTATGCGTAGGTATGTTACAATGAAAAAAACTATACATATAGATTAACACAAATCATTTATAAATGTTACTATTATTACTAAATAAATCAACACTTTTGGATTCAAGGTTCACATGTAGGTACCTATTGTATAACATAGATAATTATTATGCATTTATATTTTTATCTGTGTCATATTTTGTCTATGAGCCTCGCTTATTATTAGAACTTTGTCTACTAGATGTTCAAGAACACGTTCAAAACAAAAGAGACAAAGATTTGTGACTTACGTCAAAATTTAAAAAAAATACTTGTCAGTACCACATTTTCAAAACTGATATTTTATAAAATTAATAATTATGAATGAATTTATTATTGTAGAAATCAACATGTTTGAGAGATTCTTTATGTAGGTACTACAAAATATTATTATTTAATTTCTACTATTGGTTTATGTACTTGTCATTAAGACAAATTATTATGTTTTTCAAAGAAATTAATTTGAGTACGTAGTACCCAGTACCAGGGTACATTAATAAATTGAAATGGTTTCTAAGTACCTATGTACACCTACTTATTTATTTTTAGAATACCTAGGTAATCGACTAAAAATGGAATGAAAAAAAAAGAAAAACAATTAATCCGTTCTTAATTCAAATTCAAATTACTTCTTTAATTTGATAGATTCTAAATATCATAATATTTTCTAAATTTATTACAATTACCTACTTCTGTAATAATATAATGTAATGTTTGTATGTGGTTTAATGTGGATATCGGTAAAGACCAAATGAATAAAATAAAAAAATAATAAAAATTACCTACTTCCTACGTGATCGAAAATAGCAATACTTGAATTCAAATAGTTTTATCTGCATGTTTTCAGTATCATTACTGCTATCACCAACGCATCACATTTTACATCACATTTTAATTTAATTATTTATTTTTATTTTATTTTTATTTATTCATGATATCAACAGTTATACAAATAATAAATATATAAACAAAACAGCAAGATAATACAACCAATAATAGATATCCACAAAGTATGCAGATTAAAAATAATTGTAAACAAGTTTTACAGTAAGGTAGTGTAAGTAAATTGTGTATGAGTGTATGAGGGGTGTGTGAGGAGGGTGTGTGAGATTCTGTGAGTATGTTATAATGGGTGAAAATGAAAAATAAAAATGTTTAAATGAAAGTGAAAATGTCACTAAATATCGGAACCTAATATTTTGTTTTTACAGCTTGTGCTTTGAAATTATTTTTATTACAAATAAATGGGTCTAATGAATTAATGAATTAGTTGTGACGCAAATAAGACAGTAATCGGTAAATAAGTCATTTTTTCGATAACCGTCATATACGCGTCACAACTGCGATATAGTATCTAGGTACATTTAGATACGTTGGTAATTAATCGTATTAGAATAAAACTCGCATATCCTTTTATAAAAAAAAAAATGGGCCAAATAAGTAAGTATTCGAATGGAAACAATTCTAAATTCAAATTAAAATTGTTGTGTACTACCTAAGTAAGTAATTTTAAGTACCTACTTTAATGAAAAATGAAAATGGAATTAAATATTTGAATTTGGTTCGAAATTTAAATTTAAAGTTTTGTTGTCTATTGAAACTAGAAAAACAGCCTGACCAACCGGTGGATGTTCAGCCGGACCGCGGACCCATCGTGTGACAGTAAACGGAATACAGAGAGAAAGTTGCTCCGTGTGTGGTGGTGTTAAATATTCTTCAAGGAAATATTCCGAGCTAGTAAAAAGGTACAAAGATAAAATAAATTATGTATTTATATTATATAAATTAGAAGTAACCAACCTAATTCGAAACTTTCCGGAAAATTTCAATAGCAGTACTACTTCTTTTGTAATCTATGTAATATTTAGGCATTCTATGTGGTATCCCCGCCATTCTATGTAATCCCGGCATTCTTATGATATCGCGGACATATAATCCGGCCATTCTATATTAGGTATCCGGCATTCTGTGCAGGTAATCCGCAAAATTTATGTAATCCCGGCATTCTATGCAAGTAATCCCGGAATTCTATGTAGGTAATCCCGGCACTCTGTGCAGGTAATCCCGCCATTCTATGTAATCCCGCCATTATATGTAGCCATTCTATGTAATCCCGGCATTCTATGTAATCCCGGCATTCTTTATGGTATCCCGCCATTCTATGTAATCCTGGCATTCTATATAATCCCGGCATTCTTTATAGGTATCGCGGCATTCTATGCAGGTAATCCCGGCATTCTATATAGGTATCTCGGCATTCTATGCAAGTAATCCGGCACTCTGTGCAGGTACCTACTCCCGCCATTCTATGTAATCCCGGCATTCTATGTAATCCCGGCATTCTATGTGATCCCGGCATTCTATGTAATCCAGGCATTGTCCTCGTTTCGCCCTTTCGACGAGAGCCTGTCCGAGCTGCTGTGAGTATGTATGGCCATCCAGTCCGATCATACAGAGATACACGGTCACCATCATTTCTTCACTCCGGCCGTAGGAGAGGGCGGGAGGGCGGGAGGGCGCGGGGAGGGGAAGGGGGAGCCTATAAAGCCTCTCTTGTGTGGGGCGCCGCTAATAGTCACAAGAACCCATCCTCCCAAGACAGGTAAGTCCAATTACACATTTTGACAGATTTTTTTTTGTTACAGTAAAATATACGATACTTAATTTACGTTATACACTATAAAATAATAATTATCTATGATTTAATTATTATAGCATACAAAATAACAAAAGGTCTTATATAATATCTACCTTACGATTCAGGGCGATCTTAAGAATTAAAAAATAGTATCTGAAAGTTGCAAAAAAGATGTATAAACAGGAGAAAGAACATTTATTTAATAAAGTGAATAAACAATTTATTTAAACAAATATTTAATAATATTTTTGGTTAGAAGTTAATAAAAAAAATTGCGTAATAATAAATAATAATGGTGTGGCGTTCTATCCTCTCTGCCTACCCCTTCGGGGAAATGGCGTGATGGTTAGTTAGTTAGTTATAAGTAATAATAAATTAAAAATTTAAAAATTTACGTAATATTATCATGAAATAATTTTAATGTTTTATTACGTTTTACAAATTATAAATAATTTTATTTTAGCTTTGATTGATTCTGTGCGATTATTGAAATGAAGTGTAGTATTATAATATGAAGTGTAATTTATAATATATAAATAATATTGTATAAATTTATCTACACATTTAAAATATGTATGAAAAAAAACAAAACTAAATTATTTCTGTCATCCGAATGAGCTGAGAAGATGAAAAAATTGCATCAATTAAAATCTTTCTTTCGTTATTTTTAAATTCGTTATTAATTCATATATCTCATTAATTTCAATCAATGTTTTCTCTTCTTGCAACTTTCAAACCGCAGTTTTGTTAATGGTCAATTTATTAGAAATTGCTTTGCAGATCTGATAACAAACAGGAATATCTTGTTTTTTACAAATCCGTCGTACGATATCCACTTTACAGTTGTTTCATTAACATCCAGATTATGCCGCGAATCAAACGTTTTGTATCACATTCAATATAATCTCGTTGTTATCTACATCTACATAAACTTAGCGTGCCAATAAAATATCACCGAAAATCGGATGTAAAGTTTATTTTAAATGTTCCAACCTCACAAGGTGCTACGTTGAATGCAATATATTAAAGCAATATGATAAATAAACAGTAAAACTATATTGGAAGCGTAAGACTGACCAAATGATCGAGTTGCACTGCACTGAGAAAAAAATAACGAGACCTATTTCTTTTTTTTACCTTACCATTTAAATTTTATATGAAATACTGTGACGAACTATATCTCTTCCAAGCGTTTATTTTACTTTTGACACATGGGCGCCTATAAAGTTCCGTAATTATTGACAGGCAATCATAGACCGAAAAATGCAATACTTCATGTTTTTTTCTTTACGATAGTGAAGCACATGTTCTTTAGCTCCGATGTTTATCGATATCGATGTTTATTTAGCTTACTTATGCTGCAAGGATTATTCAAGTTGATTTTTTCCATGAAAAAATATAAAATGTGATTTAAATTAAAACCTATTTGTTTTTTTTCTTTGTTTGTCGCGACACAGAATTTTCAATTTACATTACGACAATAAAATAACCCTATTCATATTTGGGTTTTCTGTAGCTCCTGCACCCGGTGACAAACTCCAATTAAGGAGTTTATCGGGACTGTATTTAAAGTTTCTTTTGTAAAGAAATTATATGTATACATTTTTTGTAATACTTTTTATTAAATTAGGACTGTTAAAAAAAAAAAGTTTTACGACAGCGCTTTCGTAATATAAACTCTGCTTTAAACTTCTGGGTATGTTTATAATCTACAAAATGTTGAGCAAAAATAAAATATAAATGTGTTAAATTGATTAAAACTTCCTCAGAAATAAAGTCGATTTTTATAAGAAATCGATTCGGTAACGCATTAGGACATCCCTAATTGATACATAATTGAGCTGTCAAAAGTAAAATAAACGCTTGGAATTGGTATAATATTGTGATGAAATCGTACGTTTTTTAAATGCTTACTTTCGTATTTGTAAAATTAAAATAAAGTACTTATTTACATGTTTAGTGGAGTAAGTGCAGAGAAAATAAACCACCTTGAGAGTGACTATCTTTTCATTTTAATGGAGGCAGTCCTGCTTAAATTTTGAACTGTTTGATATTTGTTTGATTTAAAACGTATGCAGTGTTGCCTCCCCAACCATCTATTATGCATTCAAAATCTTGCATAAATAGCGGAGACTCCCATGTCAATTCCTCGAAAAAGTAAGTTCGTCTTTATAAATCAGTTGAAACACGCAATACCGCTGAATTTTCGTTTGCTAGTTTGATTTAAATGTTTGTAATTACACGCGAAGGCACTTTTTGATGATGTCACCAGAGATTTTCCGTAATAGCCATAAAGTTATTTAACAATGGTACCTGTCAACAATAATGTATCATTGTTCATCACTCTATTCATTCGTTAATAACAGTGTCGCAAGTGCATTCTTCTCTTTGTGGTTTTAGATAGCACCGCGCACCGCATTGAAAATGAAAGTTTGTGGCAAGGAGCGTCTTTATAGCTTTGGAGTACGACTTATTATTTTAATGGGAAAATTCACCTCATTGCATCTTTTATGTCATTTTATTTCATACCGTTCCTAGGTAAAGCGCATTATTATTTTTAATAATTTGGTTATTTTAATTTAGGCCTGCTTTCAAATAGTCAGAAATATCTGTGCAGAAACCAAGAAACTAATCGTGATTGGGTGGAATTAGAACTTAGGAATTCCTATCCGGACTCCACGTCTCTACCTATTCTACCGCTGGACCACGACGCGGTTCTTTATATTATCATATTCTGATTTAGCTTTATATTATATTATACATTCTTTATATTATCATACACTCGTAGCTTTAGTTCTCGTTAACGTCGGTAAGATAAAGGTGCATTTAGCAATCTTCAGTCGACTATTTAAGTATAGTGAAACCAAAAGTATGCAACTCTCTTCAAATATAAAATGTATTTTGTTTGTAAACTTCAAATGATGAAATAACTACTACCACTCCTTTCCCTTTATTCGCACCTAATGGTGCATAGGGCACTGCATCGGAACACCTAGTGCAGTGTATCATGTTTTTTTTCAAAATAATACGGGAATCGAACCCGTGACCTCAAACATGCTGACTAGTGTACCACAGTGGATTGGATAAACTTGGGAAAGTTTTTTTAGTCCATCATTTAATATTTTCGAGAGTAGAAATTGAGTTATTTTGCACAATGCAACATCGGAAAAATTGTTATAAAATGCTGTAACACTTTATGCAAATATGTTGTCATCGTGTTGACTAAATCTACCGTTTCATTGTAACACGTGCCGGGGATTTGGCACATGCGTGTATCGTTCTACTTCGCAATATTTGCAATTGAAACCTCTGTGGTGTGAGTCTAGCATCCTATGCACCATATCACGGGGGCCGCCAAATGAAAGATAAATAATACTTTGGGAAACATTACAAAAAGAGGACATAATGGTGTTTTTTAGGTCCCTTTCTTGAAATTAGCGTATTCAAGTGTTTTAATTTACTCTCTTAGCAGTGAAGGAAATGTATTTTTTATGAATTAATTGTTTTTTAAGATTTATTTTTCTTTTTTACAGCAAAATGAAATTCCTGGTGTGCCTTTTCGTGGTGGTAGCCGCGGCCTCGGCCTTCCCGCAGCGCGAGGGAGCTGCTTTTACCAATGAGGCCATCATGCAGGCTCAGAACACTTTCCTCATCCCTAAGGATGCTGAGATCCAGAATGTAAGTTGATAAACTACAGTTGCTCGATCACAGATCACTATCGACTCGGTAATAAGCGACGTGATAACGATTTCTTACCCATGGATGTTTAACGTTTTCGCGATCACAATCGAACACGCGTTAAAAGTTATCGATCGGGATTATTAAACGAGCGCATCTAATCGCGAGCCATTTCCCGAGATATATCTTGTTCGCACATATCTTCATTCAATCTTTCTCGAGTGCCGTATTGCATTTAGCCGGCTTTCGGCAAGCCAAATATTGAGAAAAGCATTCGACATAAAAAATAATCTGATGAACAATGCGCGTTGATTTGACGTTTGACGTTCGGCCGCGATATCGCGTGCCGAGCATTGCCGAGCGGTGCCTCGGCGATGCTCGGCTCGGCGAACGTGGTATGAACGTATGTTCATTGTGATCGGTCAAATCGTTAGCGTTAGCACGTGGTTAGCACGTTTTTAACTACGTCGATAGTTATCTGTGATTGAGCTCCTGGTGTGCCTTTTCGTGACGCGGCCTCAGGTGGCCTCATCCTTCCCGCAGCTCGAGGGAGCTGATGCCGAGATTTAGAACGTACTCATAAGTATAGGAATATCATGTGGTGTGCATTTTTGTAGTGGTAGCTGCGGCCTCAACCTTTCAATAAATTCAATAATCCTACAAACACTTGTGCTTAATGTTCTGCTGTGTAAATTTTTACTGAATTTTATTAAATATGTGTCCATGTTTAAAGACTAAGGTTTTTATCAGCTGCTGCTCTTTAGAAAAACTAATACTTCGACTGGGTCACCAGTATTCTAAAAGTACGCAATATAATGTTAGATGTAAAAAACGTATTTAATTTCACACATTTTTTGTACAACTATTTAATAACAAGTTGTGTCGAAATGTCGCATCTTCGAATCCGGCTTGTTAAATTTACGTAATATCTACGACATTTGAATTCATAATCATCGAAATAAACGAGTCAAAAACTCAGCACACCTATTCCAATAACATGTTTTCAGATTATAATAGGGATATCATAAAATATTGATTGAAAAGTTTTGAGATTTAGGGTTAAGGTAACTGTTTTCAGAAGCATATATAAGTGATATTTAGCCGGAATTAAATGTATTTTCCTTATTTTATTTTTAACACTGTTTTTGATAAAAACGTTTTGAGAAAAGCAACAAACTGCAACAAAAAATTACTGAAACGAGTTTACTAAAAAACGATGATTTTGAAAAATTAGGTTTGTTTATTTTATGTATGCTTAATTATTAGTACTTAATTTCGAGAGTAACAGGTACATTGGTGATTGAGTGAAAGTAGTTCTGGTTTATGATAGTGATAATCATTTTTAATTAACGCAAAGAGTTTTCGCTAACTTCATTACTTGGCAATTAACATCTCCCAATAAAACTTCCTCAACGATAAAACTATGTAAAAAATATTAATCCGCGTTGGTATCGAATTGAGTTGTACAGAAAATGAAAAAAATACTTTTTTAAGAACTGTCCAGAAGTGAAAGTTGTCTTGGTTAAAACGTGGAAAAAACTACCTAGGTTTTTACTTTAGGTAGGTTACTTAATATTTCACTAAATATATATATGTATTATTTATAGTGTTTTACTTGGTTGTTTTACTTTGTTTACCTATTATTTATGGAATTACATTAATTTATTTTCGCTTGGTAGTTTCAATAAATTTTAAAAGGCAGTAATAATTGTGTATCTTATTTGTACAAAATATTATTTACTGCTTCACTTAAATAATGAGAGCTTAATACATTCACATCGTAATAAGTTTAATTAAGAGTCAATTTATTTAAAGATCTTGGAAAACTAAATAATAATATCAGGATTTCTCATTAGCAATGAAAAACGAGTGATAATTACATTGAAGGGCACGAGAATTTTTAAATGCCATAAGTACACTTCACTGCAGATAAAAAATTCATTAATTTGATTAATAGTGAGATTAACAGTCTGTACATAATCATAAATTATCCAAAAATCTTCAGCTTTTTAGGACAAGGCTGAAGATATTCAGAAATGTTGTAAAGTTACCTTGGAAACTTTTATATCGAACTGCAAATACATTAATTTGTCAATTTTTAATTTTAATGAATTTCCCAAGTTCTTTATTAATATTTGTTTTCTTTTTCTTCAGGTTCAAGAAGGCATTCAGCTGTCTGCTTTGGAGTCGATTCCCGGAAACCAGCGCATCGACCTCTTTGACATTCTAGGAAGTCAAGTTCCTCGCGAGGTTATCGAAAACCTTCAGAGCCAGATCGATCAAGTTGGACGTAATTAATAGCTCCAAAAGATGATCATAAACCATACAAAAAAGACTTCTAAATCAACACCACCACTCAATTTATTGATCTTCCAACAAGTTTAAAATATCAACATTTGTTTGGTTTACGTTTCTAGTGATAAATGTTAATAGATTTATTTTTATATTCTATTTTTATACGAGTTTTCTTCCAGCCAAAGTATCCGTTTTTACTATGAAAACTATTTGCCTCTGTCTACAATATGGCAGTAGGACACTTGGTTCGATGAAGAACTATTCTTTTCTTTGTAAATAGACTTTCTCTTGTTTGTGTTTCCCTTCAACACAAATAAAAAATTAATACTTAAACATGATTTTATTACCCTTCCTTGAAATGAACAATTTGTAACATCTAATCAGCAATTTAAGAAGACAAGTTTTTATTTAATTTTTATTTCGGCAAATGATTTAATTATTTTTCTGTCATTTGTTTTATTTCAACACATCACACAACTAACGTTTTTACGAACCAATTAACTATGATTTAATTTTTGGTTTTGGTCAAACGATACCATTATCTGTTCTTCATTTACAATTTACAAGAAGTTACAATTTTTTTAAGGTTGTGTGTTACCATTTTTCCAATTAACTAGAACTAGTAAATACGATGATCTTAAAATCTAGTCTTATCGTAATAAAATTTAGTCACACGGACTTTCAAATTCATTCATTCATTCATTATACCATATCCGCTCCCTATGTGGAGCATATGGAATCCACAAACTGCCTCCAGGCCAAGCGATCGGCCGCCAGCTCCCGCGCATCCTCCCAAGTCAAGTCCACGTCCCGCGGCTCTGACGCAAACTGCCGACGAATTGTCAACAGTGGACGACCGGGACGCCGAGAACCTGATGCCTTGTAAAACAGGCAAGCATGGTTAAGGCTCTCGGGAGGCATACGTAGTATATGGCCTAGCCAGCCGAAACGCCTTCGCCGGATGACAGTAGATACCAAGGGTTGCTGTGTCCGTTGCCTCACCTCTGTGTTCCTTACAAAGTCAAACCACCGCACACCTAAAATTCTTCTAAGACACCTATTCTCAAAACTTAGTATTCTGATGTCTTGGGCCCTAGTTAGGTGCCACGATTCGCAGCCATACGGAAGAACAGGTGTGATGCAGGAGTTATAAAGGCGCCTAATATACACCGTTTCCCACGATGAGACCGCGAAACTCCAGAGGGTGATTATTCATGATATTCTGAGAAAAAAATCTTAATAAAGTTTTTCAAAAAACTCAATTCTAATTTCTTAAAAAAATAAATAAAATATGAATAAAAAATTCACGCGTGTAATACCGTCCATTTTTGAACTGGCTAACACCACGTGACCTGCACCAATTTCAGATATGAAATTCGAATTTTGAATGTCCGCACAAGGCAAGGCGTTCGGTGACCAGAGCGGACCCCACTCCTCCCCGCCCACCGCCACCCCGCCACCGCTAGCATTTCAAACAGAAGCCAGTATTACATAGTCGCTTTTTATTAATACTTTTTTTTAATTAATTATTAAAAATGCCCGGATCAAAAAACTTTATAAGGATTTGTTTCTCAGAATACCATGAACAATCACCCTCCGGAGTTTCGCGGTCTCATCGTGGGACACGGTGTATATAACCTTTTGACATAATAATACTCGTACATAAAGGGAGTTGTGTTTTTAGTTGAAATTAGTCATGTGTGTTACATAACACGCTTAACATTCTCATCAGTGAAGTCTTCGGAGAATAAAAGTAACATTTTAAATTCAAGTCTTGCCTCACGTGTGTATAGAGTACGGCTCAGCTTTGGTGAAAGTGGTTTATTTCTTCAATACGGGCATCGAACCGCGCTTCTTCTTTACATGAACCGGTTCGTTGCAAAACCAACAAATCACCATCAATAGATTGATTATAATATAATCGGTCTTTGAATATCAGCGAGTTAATGCATCTTGGTTAAAAAGTTATGATAAAATATCCGTTGAATGATACAATAAAACTTTTCCGCCTAGTAGTATAGTGGCACGTTGGGCATGCAGGAGGTCGCGGGTTCGATTTCTGGTGGTGTCTTTTTGAAATATTTATTTAAATGTATTTTTTTTACATAAAATATTTCAAATTATGTGATACATACCTTGGACTGGCGCTGAAGCATAAGTTTGATCATTTTGCCTTTATGTAATCAATGATAAAGATTGACAATTTGACATCTCAACAGATACGAGAAATTTGGAAGGGAATATGGATATCTAGGCGTTTACAGGGCTTATGACCTGTCATTGGCTGGGTTAAGTGGCCACTTGATGTATTACAACATTCCCCATTTCACCTAGTATTTGATATCCATATCTGCCAATATACAATAAAATGGCGCGACGCTTCACATGTGAATACTCTCTGTCATCCATTGAGAAAATTGCTAAGCATTTTAGCAGAAACCTTTATGATTGCAAGTGAGATTCTTACCGAATTATATCACCTACTAGGAAACGCCTGAAGATTAATCTTCGATTTGTTATGCTTATAACTTTTACCAGCAAATTTTTATAAACAACATTTTGAGTGTGTCCAAATACTTCACCCATGAAGATTCATAAGTACTAGGTGAAATGGGGAATGTTGTAATACATCAAGTGGCCACTTAACCCAGCCAATGACAGGTCATAAGCCCTGTAAACGCCTAGATATCCATATTCCCTTCTAAATTTCTCGTCTCTGTTGAGATGTCAAATTGTAATTATTATTAGCCCGTAATGGGTGAAATCCAGTTTTTGATAAAGATTCACTTCACTTGATGTACCTACCAATGCAGTGGTCTATGAACCATTAGGTACAGATAGGGTAACACTTTGGTACATTTAAACAATGCGCAAAGTACATAACGAGGTTTAGAAAGAAAAAAAGACAAATCGTGAGTAATGTTGAGAAAATGGGCGGTACACCTGATTTATTTACAGGAAAAACCAACAGTCAAATATAATCATTAAAATATCATAAAAAGAAAACAGAGTAGACCAATTACAGGTTCTCACAGGTAGTAACAACAAAGATAAAAAAGAAAGAAAAATATTCTCATCGTAAGATTATTCTAGAAAAAATTATAAGAAAAAAAAAAAAAAAAATGCTAACTCAACAAGTGTGATTTCATTCGGATAGCAAACGCCGCACATCACCATGGTTATTCTTAAATAAATCCATATTCGATGTTTTAGATAATTTATTGAAGTTATTGGAGGCTCGCCATATATAAGATTTTTTTCTGTAGTTAGTGTGTACCGGAGGGGTATAAAGAATAGGGTTGTTACGAGGGGTTTTACGGGGAATATTTATTGAAAGTTTAGATAGTAGTTATGGGGAGTCTATCGCTCCAGAGGCTATTTTTGATAGAAAAATTAAATCGGCTATTTCACGACGCTTTATTAGAGATAGTAGGTGATGTTCTTTGCATATTTGAGGATATCGGTCAGTATTATATTCCAGTTTTAAGTGATAACACATGTACCTGACAAACCTCTTTTGTATATTTTCGAGACGCGATATGTGAATGGAATATGGATTCCACAAACTGCCTCCAGGCTAAGCGATCGACCTCCAGTTTCCGTCTTCCCAAGTCAAGTCCACGTCCCGTAGCTCTGACTTAAACTTTCATCAAGGCATTAGTGATCTAAATGACGAGAAAAAAAATAATCGTGTAGGTCTTTGGCGTATTACAACATTACCCATACCGCTTATTAGCGAATATCCACACCAGCTAATATTTTTGATTTTCCGTACATGCTACGTGCTCGAAACAATTTTTTTTGCCTTAGTATGGTACCCCTAACAGAAAAATATTATGTAACTTTTAACCTATGTAGGAAAATTCTAAACAATTTATCTAAGAAACACACCATTTAACGAACCCGCGAAGCCTTCGCTACGTTTGTATATGATACGACCGTAAATCAATAGATGGTATCGTAGCAACATTCGAGAAAATGAAATGGAATTTAAGTATTGTATCTTATTAATTTTAATAATTTTCTTTTTTCTTCCACTCGTATAATGAATCTAACTCATCGTTATTTAATTGAAAAACATTATTACTGCTGTTTATTAATCATTCTTTTAACTAGTTTCGTTTTATCAAAGATTCCTTAAACAAAATCATTTACATTTTGTGAGTGTCTGCAAATCCTTTTAGAATTCCAACGGGCAGATATGGATATAAGGTACTAGGCAAAATGTGTTGCTATACCTACATCAGTTTCCACTCAACTCACCCAACGACAGGCTATACATACACCCTATCAGTAGCTCAATCACAGATAACTATCGACGTAGTTAAAAACGTGCTAACCACGTGCCCACGCTAACGATTTGACCGATCACAATGACATTCGTTCAATATCACGTTCGCCGAGCCGAGCATTGTCGATCTGAGCCGAGCGGAGCCGATGCACGCGATATCGCGGCCGTACGTCAAACGTCAAATCATCGCGCTTGTCGGATTTTTTATTATGTCGACTGCTTTCCTCAATATTTGGCTTGCCGAAAACCGGCTAAATGCAATACGGCACTCGAGAAAGATTGAATGAAGATATGTGCAAATAAGCTATATCTCGGGAAATGGCTCGCGACTAGAAGCGCTCGTTTAATAATCCCGATCGATAACTTTTAACGCGTGTTCCATTGTGAACGCGAAAACGTTAAACATCCATGGGTAAGAAATCGTTATCACGTCGCTTATTACCGAGTCGGTAGTGATCTGTGATCGAGCAACTGATATCCTTATTCCGTTACACACTTCTTTCTGATCTGTTAAGATATCAATTACCATATAAATAGTAAAAATTAGGTTGTTGGATACATAATATGTAAGTACCGTTTTAGTAAGGTGCCTAAATAAAATATTTATTTAGAAGTTATGGTTATAAAATTTTAAAATGTGATACATTGTGTCTTAGTTTAATGTTTTAAAAAGATGATCAAAATACACTGCACTTTGTGTTTCAATGCAGTGCCCTATGCACCATTAGGGGGGAAGTAGTAGTAGTAACATGAACAAGGTTTTTTTACAAACTTAATAGGTCAGGACACGACAAGCGTTTATCGATCTTGTATTGAAGATTTTCTGCAGATTTTCGTGGATACAAGGTCAATATTGACCTCGTACCGCCTTGTATCTATATGTCGATATATTGATAATATCTGCGTAATCATAGGAGGATTACACACAGAACACCCAGGATATGGAGTTCTACTAATTGAATGCCAAATATTTTCTCAACTGAAATTATTACTTCCTCGCGTTTAACGTTTACCACGGAGCAAAGAAGACCTAACCCTAAATAAAAAATAGGGTAAGAGCTTGTTTACACTCCCACTATGGAAGTTAGGTGCTAGTACATATTATGTACCGTGCCAACACGCGGCATAGAACCCGATAAATAAACACGTCCGCGGGCTGTTAAGTAGAAGCGTTTAAATAATCCCAACACACTACACTTCGCACATTGAGTACTATACAACATTTCATTCATTATACCATATCCGCTCCCTATGTGGAGCATATGGAATCCACAAACCGCCTCCAGGCCAAGCGATCGGCCGCCAGCTCCCGTGCATCCTCCCAAGTCAAGTCCACGTCCGCAGCGCAAACTGCCGACGAATTGTCAACAGTGGACGACCAGGACGCCGAGAACCTGATGCCTTGTAAAACAGGCAAGCATGGTTAAGGCTCTCGGGAGGCATACGTAGTATATGGCCTAGCCAGCCGAAACGCCTTCGCCGGATGACAGTAGACACCAAGGGTTGCCGTGTCCGTTGCCTCACCTCTGTGTTCCTTACAAAGTCAAACCCCCGCACACCTAAAATTCTTCTAAGACACCTATTCTCAAAACTCAGAAGTCTGCTGTCTTGGGCCCTAGTTAGGTGCCACGATTCGCAGCCATAGAGAAGAACAGGTGTGATGCAGGAGTTATAAAGGTGGCATTTTGTTTCAACCGAGTAAATATACAACACCAAGTCTCAATTTGTCGAACACTAACTGAGAACACCACGTTACAGCTCATACCGACAGCCATATTTCTGTCTAAGAAACATATTATTTAAATCTCTTTCCTATGTCAAGATATTGATTTTTTTTAAATCCAGCTTCAATTAAACCACCAAAGTAAGTTTTTTTTTCAATTTCCTGAAAGTTGTCTTTTTTGAGTTAGCGCTGCCAGTATCCATTGAGCGACTTGTCCACTTTAGTGAGACTTACTGGAGTTCTCCTATTAAGGAAACGTTTCATTAATCACAAAAAATTACGTAATTTATTGAAGTGTTATTTTTCTTCCTGTTGTCATATTGTCACTGTCCACGTGGTGTAATAGTTAGCACGTTGAGCTACCGTGCATGAGGTCGCAGGTTCGTATCCCGATGGGGTACACACTACTCAAAATTGACAATAACTCAGCAATATTACTTCTTCTTGTTTTTTGTAAAGAAACACTTGTTTTGAAACCGATCGGGAGAAAAAGAATAATAAAAGAATAAAATTTTGCAGTTATAAACAAAGAATTTGATTCAAATAATTTATGATGAATAACTAATTACATATATGTACAGTGCTGATTGAGTTGAGAGCTCCATATTAAATGTTTTAAATCAAACTCGATTTCGATTCAATTTTTTCTGTAAATTTGCTGCTGCTTTCCCTAACCCGCACCCAATGGTGCATAGGGCACTACATCGGTACACCAAGTGCAGTGTATCTTGATAATTTTAGTACATAATTTATTGAAGTGTAAATGAAGGTAAGATGATCAGTCATACGCAGCAATACTAGTCCACGTAATTATGAATTAATAACCAACAGAAAAGTATATTATATTTTTAAATTCCGTTTTTTGTGTGAATAGTAAAGAATAATTGAAATTTTTCTGTGAAAAGTAAAAAAACTTAAATTCAAAAGATTTTTCGTAAAAAGTATTTAAAACGGAGCTTGTAAAATCGGATTGACCACAAACGGATGCTTTGAAAGCACCCGTCTCCTAAGCGCACAAAAAGGGTCGGACTGAATATATTATTGATGCGTAGAACCAGAGAAGTGATTTTGTACTTTTTTTCTATTTTAGGCGCTACTTACACCAAAACTTGGTTAAATATGAATACACGTATCCTACTATATAATGACCCGCTTTGGCGGGAAATAATAACGATATTTTAAAAAAGTAATGATAATAAAAATCGAAAAAAAAAATTGTAGGTACGTACCTAAAATATAATTTTTTAAATTGTTCCTTAGTCTAGCCAATAAAGCAATTAATAATTGTACTGAAATCATATTTATTTCCATTGAGCTATTTTATGTCAGATCAAATTTTTTAGATCCAAGAAAGATATTTAGTTATATTTTGCATATTGACGCATTCCCATTTTTTACCTTATCTTTTTTTAATTCTTTTTTTTATTCAATCATTTCTACATTATAAGAGTATATCGTAATTTTCTTAACTCATTTGCTGATATTGAAAATAACTTCACAGCATGTTGGTACATACCCTGTTTTTTTTGTTTACATTGCCATCACTCCTGGAGCTTGACTGGTCCATAGTCCACATTTCACCTCTCGCTTCCTGGTGTTGCTTCAGGGAATCTGTGTGACAAACGCCGATTGTGAGATGTAGTCCGGTATTTACTTGTATTATATGTACATACACACGATGTTCGACAAATAGTCTTCCTTAACACTTTAAGAGACGTACCTACCATTAAAAAAAGAATCCATGCAACCCTATGATTTTTACACATTTTCAATAAATTTTATCATAAAAAACGCCAAATCACATGCTACATATTGTTATTAACCAAAATAATACGATGCTGGTCAATTAACAATTCATTTAGATTGTAGAAAAGTAAATATGAAAATTGAACTAATTTCACTACTGCGACCATGACTGTATTTTGCCATGAAAAATTATTTTCAATTTTTTAAAGAAAATCAAGAAAATAAGTGTATTACAAAAACGACCACATTTCGTGACTCGCGGCCGCTTTCCCATACAAATGTATTCCTCGATTTTCTCCCTGGAATTTAACATTAGAGCAATGATTTTTTCACACTTTTTAGATATCGACCAGATGCGTGTTTGTACGGTCTTATTTTTAGTATAATTTATTTATCTCCTATGACGAATAAAATATTTAAAAAATAAGACGATGAAAACACGCATCTAGTCGATATCTAAAATGTGTTTTTATAATGTTAAATTCCAGGGAGGAAACCGAAGAATACATTTGTATGGGAAGCGGCAGCGAGTCACGTGGTGTGGTATAGAAAATGTTGTTTTAAGCATATTGTTGATTAATTTATTGATTAATTAAAAATAATTTACTTGATGCACAAATATAGTCCTTTTTGCGAATAAGAGGAAAATAAAGATATAAATATGATTGTATCCATTTATGATATTATTAAGGGTCGAGAGCTTCAAATACCTGGGAGCGTACATGACAGAAAACGGCAGAGTTCAGAAAGAACTGGGAGTGCGGCTTGGAGTAGCGGGCGCCGCATTCAACAGTATGAAAGTCTTCTCTATGGCTGCGAATCGTGGCACCTAACTAGGACCCAAGACAGCAGACATCTGAGTTTTGAGAATAGGTGTCTTAGAAGAATTTTAGGTGTGCGGTGGTTTGACTTGTAAGGAACACAGAGGTGAGGCAACGGACACAGCAACCCTTGGTATCTACTGTCATCCGGCGAAGGCGTTTCGGCTGGCTAGGCCATATACTACGTATGCCTCCCGAGAGCCTTAACCATGCTTGCCTATTTTACAAGGCATCAGGTTCTCGGCGTCCTGGTCGTCCACTGTTGACGATTCGTCGGCAGTTTGCGCTGCGGACGTGGACTTGACTTGGGAGGATGCACGGGAGCTGGCAGCCGATCGCTTGGCCTGGAGGCGGTTTGTGGATTCCATATGCTCCACATAGGGAGCGGATATGGTATAATGAATGAAATAATATGATATTATTACAGTTAGGAAAGGGTTTAGATTCCCTAACGTAACAAAACAGCAGTAAGCTCCCGTTTTTATTAAAGGCTTCGATTGTGTTAAGCCGAGGAGTTGATGTTCACATCATAAATACAAAGTAATGAAACAACATTCTTTTATTTGTTTACAATGTACAAATGGACTGGACTAGGGACTACATTATTTAACATCTGTATGAAAGAAAAAGTCTTCCAACGGGTGTAATTGCAGAAGGATATCAAGAGATTTACGATGTACCGATTCATAATGCAGTCCTGGACTTCAATAATAATTATAAGATTGTTATCTTACAGTACGTAATATTACGTTAATTGTTTTAGGTATTTCTTCTTCTTCTTCTTTCGCCGCGCTCGCTCCTATGTGGAGCATGTGGACATCACTAGATCCCTCCAGGAGACCAGCTCTCTCGCCTCCTCCCACGCCAGGCCCGCATCCATAAGCTCCGATGGTCATCGACGGTCTGCCAGGACGGCGGGATCCTGCAGGCGTAAAGAAGAGGCAGCTCGGGTTCAGGCTCTCCCGAGGCATCCGGAGTACACGCCCAAGCCAGGTCCAAAGTCGCATCTTCACGACTCCAGTTATTGGAGGTTGCTGCGTCCGTTCCCTAACTTCAGCGTTGGTTATGAAGTCAAAGTTATTTTTTTAATTTTTTATTTATTTCAACATTAACAACCTCACCATGCCATATATTATAGTAAGTATGTAGAAGAACAAAAACGAAATCACATCAATAAACGAACCCAAAATTGATTAAAATTACTTAGATCGTCCACCAGCTACTCTAACGCGTCTTCCTAAGCCAGGTCTACACACTATTGTTCTGGCGTAAACTGTTGATATAGCATGTATAACTGGATATTTTTTTTAATGATATTTTAAACGCGCACACGCAAAAATGTATTAGTTTTACAAATCTAGCGCATACTAAATTTACTACATAAATCTTTCCATCCATGTTTTACAATTTCCTCTACGTACTAATACTTTACGACATCTTCTTTTATCGGCATCAGTTCGGCATTAATCTATCTAAATGTCGACATTAGCAATCCTCTAGTCTCAAGTATGGTACTGTAATATCGCTGGAGATTGATGGACCCCTGGACCGCTATTCTCTGTAATGTATCTCGCGTTTGTGACGTTGCGCGATAAAAAAACTCCCAATGGACAAATGGACATAGACCATCACTTTGATTTGGTATACGCGAAAAGCCACAGAGAATAGAGGTTTAAGTCTATTTTACTAGATACAGTGAATAGAGCCGCTATGCATTAGTTTATCTCAATACCTATTTTCTTTCTGACTATTCACGTACTTATCATATAAAATCGACATTCTATTATCATGTGAAATTAATATGCATCGCGTGACGTCGAAACGCGATATATTTTACAGAGGATAGGCACCCAGGAGGCTGTGTTAACAGTTAGGTAATTACCTCACTGTTACACCAAGGGATCAATAAGAAATGTATCGAGTAAAAATGTCTCAACACTTCTAATGAACTTGATCGGGTGTCGCGCAAAGGAACGAAGAATGGTCATAATATAAGGTAGCCATGACACCCTGTAAACACGTAGTAGTCGTGTCAGCATGCCAAATAGAATCCTAAGCCGAGTTTTGAAGTAAGATATCTAAGTGAATCAAATAATCTTTTAGCCAACCGTGGCTGCCCTGACACTGTACGTGCATACAATTAGCTGTCATGTCATTGTATCATTGTAATACAGAAGTTTTGGCGTAGAATTATCGAAGAAGATTAAATGATCTTGAGCCTGTCTTGACTAAAAAGAATGAACCAGCATGCCAATAGATTTTCATACGATCTAAAACTGAATTTTGACACAAATCAGAGATTAGATAAACTTAAATTTGTATTTCAGATCATTAAATAGTGCAATTGTTTTACAATTTTTTTTTAAGGACACGACAAGAGATAAAAACCGTAAATATGTAAAATGTGTAGTAAGCTTATTTTTGCAGAGGGATTGACTGTTATGGGAAGGCTACGTTTTACAAGCGTCGAGCGGCGATAGCAAAAACAGCGAAAGCGAAAAAATCCAATATATTTATAAAAAAATACATTCGATTTTTTCAATCCTTCGCTGTTTTCGCTATCGCTGATTGCCGCGCCACTCCAAAACGTGGTCTTCCCGTTAGAAAGATAAACTATTTTTCATGAACGCAACCATGATCGAACAGGCAAATTAATCGGATTGAATTATCCTTAGTGAAAACTTGCTATTGTTGACGGTTCCTTATAAAACCGAGTCATATAAACTATCGTTGAGACCTACGACGCAATTAATTTAATTACTAAACATTCACAAAGAAATTTATATAACAGCTTCAATCTTGCCATGTGAGACGGAAGAATTTTTTCTTGCATTAAGGAAAACATATTTCACACTCGAGTTAACGGGAGTTTAATATTTTAAAATAATGTACAAATCTTATACAATATTGGAGTTACAAAACTCGTAGTACAACCCGAAAACTGGTGAATCTACATCCTATTTGGCGTCGAATTAGTAAGATGATTTTTGAATCTCGAATCTCCTTTCAAAGCTTTCATAAGTCCAGTAAATTAAGTAAAATTGAAAGACTTCTTGTTGAAATTTTCCTTTTTTTTTAAAAAACATAGTAGGTATTAATTTGACTGAAGAGATTATACTATTTATTAATCAATTGTAAGAAATTAAAAAAAATAATTATACTCAATTTTCTCGAAAACTTTGAGTAAAATAAAAAAATTGTATTCTACAAAATCGCCTCCAAATATTGGGTAGATTCACTGGTTTCCCGCTTGTACATCTAGTTTTGTTACACCATGTATAATACGTAGGTATTTGAAATAGTTTTATGACATTAATCATCATCATCATACCATATCCGCTCCCTATCCGCATATGTTCTGCCAGTACCCGCGTATCCTCCCAGGTCAGATCCACGTCCCGCAATTCTGACGCAAACTGCCGACGGATTGTCAACACTGGACGTCCAGGACGCCGAGAACCTGATGCCTTGTAAAATAGGCAAGCATGGTTAAGGCTCTCGGGAGGCATCGTAGTATATGGCCTAGCCAGCTGAAACGCCAACGCCGGACGACAGAAGATACGAAGGGTTGCTGCGTCGGTCGCCTCACTTTTGTGTTCCTTACAAAGCCAAACCACCACACACCTAATATTTTTCTTAGACACTCAGTCAAAACTCACAAAACTGCTATTTTGAGCCCTGGTTAGGTGTCATAATTTGCAGTCATAGGGGAGAATAGGTGTGATGCAGGCGTTATAATTGAGTGAAGCAAATCAACAAACGCGCGTTGACTGCTGCGTTGCATTACTCATCCGGCACAATAATAAAAGGATTTTGAATCAAATCATTACCTATGATGAAAAGTGGATCCTGTGTGATAATCGGAAGCGCTCATTGCAATGGCTGAACCCTGCCGAACCAGCCAAACCATGCCCCAGGCGAAAAATTGACTCCAAAAAAGTTACTTGTGAGCGTTTGGTGGACTAGTGCTGGTGTCGTTCACTACAGTTTTCTTAAATCTGGCCAGACGATTACGGCACATATCTATTGTCAGCAACTGCAAACCATGATGGAAAAGCTAGCTGCTAAACAACCGAGGCTGGTTAATCGCTCTAGGCCACTGCTGCTTCATGATAACGCTAGACCACACACTGCACAAACAGACGGCTACCAAATTAGAAGAGCTTCAATTGGAGTGTCTAAGACATCCACCAGTCCAAACCGACTTCAAAGATTTTAAAAAATAAAAATAAAAAAAAACCCCCCCATCTCTTCCTTTTCCCATCCCAAAACTGACCCGAACTAAACCCGGGGAAATTTCTTTGTTTTCTTTCCCAAAACAAACGCCCCCCCCCGGGGCGGGCTTTAAATTTTCATTTTTATGTTTGTAAATAAATTGTTTTATTTTAATCCCCGGCCCCCCGAAAAATTTGGGGGGCCCCGGGGCCCCCCCCCGGGGCCCCCCCCCCCCCCCCCCCGGCCCCCCCGGGGGGGCGGGTTCCCCCCCTTTGTTTAGGGCCCCTGACCCCCGTTCCCAGGGGGCCCACCCCCCCTTTTAGCACACGGGAAAATGTTTAAAAAAAAAACGGACAAAAATTGCAAACCCGAGGTGAAAGTGATTGGAAAAAAAAAAGCTTAAAAAAATTACAACCAAAAAAAGTTACTTTGGGCCCCCAAAATTACCCAAAATTTTTAACAAAATGGACAAATTTTCCCCCAAAAATTTACTATTTTCCCCCTTTATACCCCACCCCTTTTGGTTTGCTGGATAAAATGGTTGGGGTTAATCGGGTTGCAGGGAAAAATTTTTTAAATAAATTTAAATTATTTTTCCCCCCCATTTTAAATTTTTTTATCTTTTAAAAGTTTTGAAGAAACTTTAGTTTTTTTCCATTTCGAAAAAAAACTTTTAAATGGGTTTTTTATTGAAAAATTTTTTCAAAAAAAACTTCTGTAATTTTTAAATTGTAAAAAATTTTTATAAAAATTTCGGGAAGAGTTGAAATTAAGGGACAATAGGTTTTTGAAAAACGAAATTTTAAAAATTATTTTTAATTTAAAAAAAAATTTTTTTTGAAATTCCCATTTATTTTTTTCCAATACGCAGAAAACCAAAATTTAATTATTTTCACAAGCTTTTTTTTTAATGTTTTGCCCTTGACTTGAAGGATTTGGGGGAAAACCCTTTTAAAAATTTCAAAACGAGGTTTTGTTAATTCACTTTTAATTACAAATCTG